>CATIWJ010054161.1:0-15952 GCA_949640765.1 Croton laevigatus | reverse complement strand
TTGTTAGATCCGTTAGTATAGGAATAGAAATAAAGAAATAAACATAACTTTATTGATTAGAAACTGCAGATAATTACAATGAATAAACTGTAAACGAAATAAAGCAAAGTAACCCTTGAGCCGAACTTAAACCTTTGAACGAAGAGGATGAAGAAATCGAATCTGCTGAGACCTGTATGAACAGTCTCCTTAAGACAAGATTTGCCCGTGCTAGACAACCGTCTCCCAGGATACAACAGCGAGCGTAGGCGAACACAACCGCGAGCAGAGCTTACCACCGAAGCCTAGAACTATAGACTGCCCAACGAAAGCAAGAAGGAAAACGATTTCGAATTTGATGTAAAATTCGGAACTGTTGGATGAAAACGTAAGCTGTCTCTTGTAGAAAACGAAATTGCAAAAGGTTACAAATGGGCCGGTAGTAAGCCCAATCGGTCCGCCATTCGCGACGCGTGGGCACGCCATGGAATTTACTGGACCGGATCCGGGATTTGCACCCCCCCCTGCGCGCCTCCGTGCGCGAGGAAGTATAACTATAGCTTATATTGTTACACCTAACAAGTTGGTTTTACAATATAAACTACTCAACCATCCCTTTATTTTTCCAATGTGGGATTGGTAACTTTTAGCCCAATTTTCCATTGTCCCAAGCATACTTTTGAGATTCAATTTCTCATTCACCTTAAATCCGTTTTGAGCATATAGCATATCGTTGGAAAGCTCTCATTGCGTAGAATACGTTGACATCTTTCAAGTTATTCAAAACGCCATTTATCCATTAGATAATTATGCTCAAAGTTGACCAATTAACACACCAATTTCCAACATTAAAGTGTTTGATTGGGGGGTGTTGGAGGGGAATGAGATTTAAAGGATGATGGAGGGGAAGTTAGATGTGAAGTTGGCATTTTAAACTCAGTGCATTTGACATGGATAAAACTACGACTTTCTGAAGCATGAATAAAAATTTTGCCTATAATTTTATCAATGTAACATGTTATTAGGTTCCTTAATTAGTATCCTAATTGACCGTATGATTTATTTTCTTACCCTTTAATGATTTTCTCCAATAAGCTACAATTTTTGCACCAAATACTTACTAGTGATTTAGTAGGTAAGTCACCAGTTTTGACAAATATATCAGAATTGTTTAGCTGCAAAATAGGTGATCAATTTTGGCACCAGTTAGCATGTGAAATTTCCATTTTAGTATAAATTTAGGGGAGTGTTATTTTCAGAGCAAATTTTATTATTGCCAGAATAGATAATAAAGTAAGTTTGAGTTTACGAAAGAGTAAACTACCCTAAATTTATTAACAAAATCTACTCTGAAAATAACACTACCCTAAATTTATTTGAAATGCACTGAAATTGTATATCATATTGTGCATAATTTGAATTTCTTAACCAATTATTTGTCCCAATGTAAAGTAAATGATATTGTTGATTCTGCATAGAATTAAAAATAAATATAAATCAATTTAAGTTTAAAACACACATATTTTCTAATATTATACTACAAATTATATAAACACAATTATTTTTTCGGATATTATATAAATATTTTATCAAATTTTTTTTTTTTTTTTTTTGGGCAGTGAACTCTATCATTTCCAGTTGCATGAAAATGGGTGTTTCATTATACAAGTAGATGAAAGGGCAAAAATGCATGATATTATTAGACTTGGGAAATTAGGTATGTCATTATAAGATTTACAGAAAATTACATTTTTATCCATGTATGTTCACCTATTATACAATTTTGTCCCTGTGTTTTTAGACCTGATGAAGGCTTGAGGCGTTCCACTAGTAGTCGTAGAAAAGACCTATATTTTAGGACCAGACTTTGTTTCCAAGTAAAATTGGGTTGGCTGGCTCTTAGATTGCTATTTAAGCATTTAAGTTGGTTGGTTATTTACTTCCTTTTCTAGAATTGAGATAAGCAGTAATGGCTTCTATGCTTATCTCGCGCAGGCTTTCCACAAAATTCATCAAACCCTCCATTTCATCTTCTTGTATTTCATCTCAGCTTCCACGCAACAATGGCTTCAATGGTGATTTTGCGCAGTTAGATCATGCGACAATGGCTTCAATGGGCATCTCTCGCAGGCTTTCCGCTAAATTCTTCAGACCCTCTTATTCATCAGACCCTCTTCCATACTCCGTTAATCGCTTCTCCATTCTTGAACCTTCAAATTTCAATCACAATCTTCCCAGCTCAAATTATGCTTTAATATCCAAAAATCAAGTCTTTCATACCTTAAAAGAAGAAAAGAAAAGTTTTATTCCAAAAATTTCTGAGACACCTTTTTCCAATGTCCGATTAAAAAATCAAATACCCAGAAAATGTTCAACCTTACCAAGTGAAAATCAAGACCTAGAACCAGAAAAAGTAGAAAGAGATATATCAGCTTTGGCCAATGCTGTGAGAGCTGAAATAAGAAAGACTATAAAAAACTGTTACATTGTTCTGAATCTTGCAGCATCATGTGGATTTATTTTACTTGGATGTCTGAATTTGATTTTTTATAACATAAAAGGAATATATGTTGCTCCTATCATCAACAAGATTGGTTTTGGCCTTATATTATTTTCACTTCTTCTTTGGTCCGCAAGACTTCTGGCAGATCGTAAGCTGATGATGGAGTTAACCCGGAAGTTCGAGGAGTCAGGCAAAGTAGAAAGTCTTTCTGGGACCTTAAAAAATCTCAGGAATTTTTCTTTCCAACTTGTTAGGGATCGTAGAGTTGTTCTTAGAATTATGGGAGGACTTGGAGTTGTGTTTCTGTCGTCTGGTGTTTTTGCTTATTTTGAATATGCATGATTAATGTTTTTGTCTAATTTTGTATTGTTTTCTATTTAGTTTAATTTTACTTTGTTTCTTTCTTATTCATAGAATTTTTTTTTTATTCTTATTCATAAAATTATTCGAATTTTTTTTTATTCTTATTCATAAAATTGCTCGAGACAGAAATGGCTTATGTTAAAGCTTATTTGGTTTAAGATTAAAGTCCATTTGAGGCACTAACATATCTGATTCCGTAACTTTAATGCAGAAAGGTGCATGGGGCAAAACATTTGAGTTGGAGGTTTGCATTCAAGAAATGAGAATTACCATGGAATGAAAAAATTTACAGAAAAATTAAAATTTTAGAGCACCACTTGGTGCATTTCTTAGTTAAAAGTTGTTTTAAATACGTATAAAATACACGTACCGAATATTTTATATAAAAACAGTAGTATTGATAATAGTAGAGAGGGAAAAGGCATTTTTGAAGGGATCATCACATTATCCAAGCCCTAGTAGTTTATAAGATTAGGCTAACTATAAAGGTGTACACAAATTTTAATTTCATTCAATAAACTCAAACATAAATTCATTCAATTAACTCAAAAATATATTGCATAATAAAACTGTTTAAGTTGATATAACAAATTAATAAAAGGACGTTAAAATTTTAAATAAATTATGCATTACATACAATTTTATAGGGGTGAGCATAATAAATCGTAAACTGCAACCGACCCGAAAACCAAACCTATAGCAAACCCTAAAATCCTGCTGTCTCTTTTTAATATCCCTAATCTTCTCTCCCCTCCTCTGTTTCTCTCCTCTCCTTCCCTCCTCTCTCTCTCTCTCCCTCTCTCTCTCTCTCTCCCCCCCCCTCCCCAACTAATGCTGACGGTCACCATCTCCACTTCTAAAATTTACTGCCGCTGCCAAACCTGTCACCACTATTCGTCCTTTGCACTACAAGTCAATTCTTAAACAAAACCTCCACCTCCGTTCTTCATCATGGACGGTGAAGGTGTTGTCCTCATCCTCTCCTTAGCTAGAACTCGCCTCCACCTCCTTCTTCTCTACTTAGCCACTGCCAATCTGTCCTCCTCTTCTTAGCCACAGAGAAACCACCTTTGGAAATAGAAACTTGAGTTGCACCGGAAAAGCCACCACGAAGTATATAACGGCCTAACGATAATCAACTTTTGAAACATAAAGAAGTTGGAGAATCTGAATGGTTTCGGTTGAATTTCAATTAATCTATTTGTTTTTCTGATCGATTTTCAATTGATTGATTTCTTCTCCATTTTTGTTAATGATAGTGATTATGTGATGTTGAGATGATGATTGTGTTTTGTTGATGTTGTGAAATCTAAGAGTACAAATATGATGGCTTCAAAATTCAGATGATTCAAATTGGAAAATCGAAGGAAGTAAGAACAAATTCATTTTTCAAGCGGATACAAGTCTGAATACTTTAGTAGAAAGACAAAATATGATATTCAAGCATTTTAATTGAGTTGAAGTGAAGTTTTCGGTCTGAATTTCCCAGAAGTGAAGTTTTCGGTCTGAATTTTCCCAGAATCAAGAAGTTGCTGTTGGTACTTATCGCTAGGAAAACGAACTCATCGAAAGCGGAGGCAGCAGCTATCCGGCTGCCAATGAGTGTCCGGTCATCTCCCACATGTTTCTAGCTTTCTTTTTTAAAAAAAAAAAAAATCAAAAATTACCAAAATGATGTGAAAATTTGAAGTGTTTCTTTTTTCTTTTAGATTTATGTGTGTAATTTTAGGTGATTGCATAATTCAATTTTATAACCGAACCGAAATATGCGGTTCAGTTGTTATTTAGTTTTTACTTGAATGGTTTTTCAGTTACTAATTTATATCTTTGACTTTTTATACAGTTTGGACATTTTAGTTCAGTTCGGTTGACCAAACTGAAAATGCTTACTCCTACAATTTCAGAGATCAAATAGAACACCTCTCCAATACCTAATGAAAAAACAAGGTTTTAGCCGGTAAAAGCTGACAGAATCTTCAAGTTGAGGGGCAAATTGGCTCCACATTTTAAATAAAGGACTTGATTGGAAACCATTAAATTGAGGGGCTTTATTATACTTTTAGCCAATTCTCACATGTCGAGTATGTGTCATAGCATCACACCCTAATTCCCAATTTTTTGTTTCCTCCGCAATCAAGAGCAATGGCTTCCATCGCTATCTCTCGCAGGATTTCAAGTAAGATTTTGAAACCTTCCTTTTCTGCATGTATGTTATCTCAATTTCTCGCTGACAACACTAAAGTTGAATCCTTTGCTCAATACTCCACTTCCACTTTCGCTCATGAAACAAAACCACAAATCCCCAATTTCAATTTCTCCAGATTTACATCAATTTCTTCTAATCCCGCTTCAATTTTAGGCTTCCAAGCTGTAAAACAGCCAAATCCCACATATTTCAGTCCTAATTTTCCCAAATCGTGCTTAAGTTATACTTCAATCGCTGCAGAAAAGCCACTGACTGGTGTTGCTCGTCCTTTATCTCCCCATCTTACTATTTACAAGCCACAGCTTGATTCGACTTTGTCGATTTCCAATAGGGTTTCTGCGATTATTCTAACCACCGTGGCTTTAGTTTTTTATATTGTTTATATGAAAGCTGGTTTGATTTTCTTCACGTTTGAGAATTTCCATCAATTCTTGTTTTACGGATCAAAGCTCATCCCTGTTGTTATTGGGGTTTCTGGAGCAGCCTTTTCCTATCATCTGCTGTATGGGATTCGTCATCTATTGCTTCACTAATCATGAAGCTGCTTGAAGCGATAGTTTTCCATTGCAGAATAAGAAAAAACCCAGAAGATAAAATTTTCAACAAGAACCGGAGGTACCAAGTCGGTTGGATTTAGTGTTTTTTGGGTACTTATTTGTAAAATCTTTTGATTTGGTCATCTGTTTTAGTTAAATTTGACACAAGTTTGCTTGTTTTATGCTGAATTAAGTTGAACTCTCTTTTCTTCCAAGCCTTGAGATGTTTAGATTCAAGGAGGATTCATAATAATCATGATTAATGAACTTTTGCTGATGAATTGATCTTTCTTGTTGAGTTTTTGTTTATATATGTTCAGAACTTTAAATTATTTAGTGCAGTTACTTGATCATTCTCCAAAGAGATGTTTTCTCTGTTTTCCACTTTGGAACTACTAGAACAGGTCACATTATTAACAAAATTAATTAGTTGAATTTAATGATAAACATCATTAATTTGGTAGGTTGCTTATATTTAATGTGAACTACTCTGTCTAGTGTCTCATGCTTGCTTGGTGCTTAGCTTGGAAAGTTGGATTCTAATTCCAAATACATTACTTCTTTTGCTTCCGATACCTGGCTTAGTTTAAAAAAAAGGAAGCTGGCTTTATGATTCACGTAGTGAAGGTTCGTGTTAAAATCAAACAGAAAACTTATGTTTTGAGTTGATAATGCATTGGGACTAAACTCATTGGAAGAATGATAAATTGTTCATATGCATTATCTTTAAAAAGAGAAGAGCTTGCGCATTACACTCATGAGGTGCCAAGTAGGTTGGAGTTGTGTTTTTTGGGTGGTTATTTGTAAACTCTTTTGATTGAGTCACTCTGTTTTAGTTGGATTTGACTCAAGTTTGCTTGCTTTATGCTGAATTTAGTTGAAGAATTCTTTTTCTTCCAAGCCTTGGGATGTTTAGATCCAAGGATGGTTGATGGTTATTAGGATTAATGATCTTTGGCTGATGAATTGATCTTTCTTGTTGAGTTTTTGTTTATATTTGTCCTGAACTTTAGATTATTTAGTGCAGTTACTTGAGCATTCCTCTAATGAGATGTTTTCCCTGTTTCCACTTTGGAACTACTAGACCAAGTTACATTAGTAACCAAATCAATTAGTTGAATTTAATGATAAACATAATTAGTTTGGTGGATTTCTTATATTTGCTAGGAACTATTCTGTCTCTGGACTCACGCTCGCTTAGTTCTTAGCTCATAACACACTGCTCTTTTTATTTGTGATGGTTGGTTTAGTAAAAAAATAAAATAAAGAAAGCTGGCCTTATGATTCCTGTAGTTAGTGTTCTGGTTAAACTCCAAATGAAAACTTATATTTTGAGTGAATAATGCATTACCATAGAATTCCTTTTTTCTTTTTGACTAAGCATTACCACAGAATTCATTGGTAGAGTGAGTGTCACTCTGTTAAGACGCTTGTATTATTCTAGTAGAATGATAAAATCTATAGACAGACAAGAACTTTAGATAAAGTCTTGCGTAAACTCTCTTCGGGGGAACCTTTATATTTTGAGTTCTGCAGTGCGTGCGTTTCGAGTTTAATCTACTCTTTTCGCTATCCCTTTGTATACTATGCAAACTACTTGGGCTTGGCGCTCTCTCTTCTTGGAAACTTAATATGTAGGGTTTGGAAGATTGTGCGTCTCTTCTTCAATCTTCAATCTTCTTTTTCATGCTATCCAAATTACTTGGCGTCCATATAGAATTTGTGATTCTATTGAAGCCAGCTTCTTGGAATTTTTTGTGGATACTTGGGTTTGCAAAGCATAAATATTTCAAGCATGATGATTTGGTTATGCATGTTCCTTGTGATACTGCTTTGCCTACTTGGAAAGCTTTAGGTAAAATCTTAGAGTTGAAACATGGTTGCACTGTTTGTGGGTAAGTGGCTATGGTAGTCTTCCTTTTTTGTGTTGAAATTGGCTGGATGTTGTTCACTTTTTTTTCCCTTTTTCTGATGGAAACATAGTATATTTTATTGAATCATACAGAGGAGGGTAAAAGACTCCCAAGATCTAAGACTTTCATTGGAATGTGACTCTGTTGCAAGAGAGTGTGCAACATTCACAGATCGATAAACAAAAAATGCCATTGAACATTGCCAATTTCCTGAATAATGTCATTGAACATTGCCAATTTCTTGAATATGACAATTTCCTGAATAATGTCATTGAACATTGCCAATTTCTTGAATATGACTTACAACGTATAGGAGTAAAACACCCTAATAAGTGTACTTCCTTGCCAGAAAAATGACCTCTTCCCAATACAATGGCCAACGCTATGGAGTTCTTTTCTACAAGTATTTGGAGAATTAAAAATCAATGGCCATTCGAGAAATACCAAGCAGCAGGAGAGAGCATAAATCAGCTAATACCAAAAACTGAAAAAAATTCGATTTCAATTAACGAAATTTTCACTGTTTTTCGGTTTTTAATTTCGGTATTCAGTTAGGATTTTCAAAATTTTTTGTTAACCAGAAAATCAAAACCTTCAGACAAGGACATTTTCGTTATTTTTGGTTTGGTTCGGTATTAGGTTAACCAAATATTTTGTTTCTTAAAAGAGGGACGTATTGGCTAGGGCTGTAAATGAGCCGAGCTGCTCGTGACTCGCTCGGTGATCGGCTCGTTAAATGCTCGTTCGAGTTCGTTCGACTGCTAAACGAGCCGAGCTCGAGCTCAGTAAACGAACTCGTGAAATAAACGAGCCGAGCTCGAGCTCGAGTTTCGAGCTCGTTTACAACTTTAGGTTGTAAACGAGCCGAGCGGCTCGTTAAATGCTCGCTCGTTTACTAAACGAGCCGAGCTCGAGCTCGATTTTCGAGCTCGTGAAATAAACGAGCCGAGCTCGAGCTCGAGTTTCGAGCTCGTTTATTAAACGAGCCGAGCTCGAGCAGGCCAATGCTCGGCTCGGCTCGGCTCGTTTACAGCCCTAGTATTGGCTATTCAATAACCGACAGTTTTCAGTATTGGTCACATTCATAACTCATAATTAGTAAGTCTAATGCAAAAACTCAGAATCATAGTTCTAAAATCATTAGAGACAATTTGGAAACTTAAAATATCTGCATAATGGAAGCAAGCAGTCTATGCAAAATACCATTTTAGCAAAATTAGAGGAAATAGGACATCTTAAGGTAAATCAAGATACTGAAAATATGAATAATACTTCCAAGGACAATTTAAGCATATTCAAAAAACAGTCGGTCAAAAGATCAAAATCTACATGATACTTAACATTCAGTCAAAATCAAAATCTAATTAGCATTCCATAATATAATAGAATAACCGAGTCAAATTCAGCCAAAATAGACTAATTAGCCTACTATACTTGAAGAACTTAACCGTAATACAAGAAAAGAAAAACTGTCAATCCAAGGTGAGTCATGATGGTACTTCTATTACAATACTGACGGAGTATATGATTCTGAAAAAGGTCGACATTATATTTCTTTAGATACTTTACTAGATCAACCAGTTGCTCTAGATAGCCATTCTCCTCCATCATCTTGATTCTTTCCACCAACATCTTTTGCACCTTCTTCCACGATACATAAAATCAAATCTTGTTACTATCCCATGAATGATGGTTACATTTAAAATAGCCAAGAAAAATTTAGTATGCCCCTGCCCCAGACCTAAAATTGGCCCGAGTATATACGACGCAGAACCATACGCTTCATAATAGGTGTTGAAACATGAAGTTTGAACTCTTTGTACCCCTGTCTCATCATTTTCTTTAAACTAATCTCTGCACTCATAAGCCAAAGTCGATACTTCTCTACTTTCTTTGGGTTCCTCGGAAGCATTTTGTAGCTTTTCAGGATCAGAAGATGATGAAGCTGAAGCTGAAAAGTTCCTGGGTTTTAGATTGGTTAACAGGATATCTGTTACAGTTGTCTCCTTTAGGTTTATATTCAGAAGTTGAGACAACTCTTGAAGTTTGAAAGTGTCTGGGTTTTGATAAAGGCGTCTCCTTTAGCTTCAAATAAGGGATTGTTGAGCTAATAAGAGAGTTTTGGAGAATTTCTGGAATTTTGAAGGTTGATCTAGGAAGATAATGTGTGGGTTTTGACTGTGTTGGAGCTTGGCTTTCTGAGATGGAAATGGGATTATGAAGGTTGAAATGGAGTTAGCAGAGACTAAAGGCAAATAAAGAGGGTTTAAACATTAGTATCAATAATTAATTAATAACAATTTTTTTTAAAAAAAATTGGGGACAGGAGGATTCGAATATCTGAGTCATAAATGCACTTGCCGCTAAATTA
Organism: Croton laevigatus; assembly: GCA_949640765.1. NCBI lineage: Eukaryota > Viridiplantae > Streptophyta > Magnoliopsida > Malpighiales > Euphorbiaceae > Croton > Croton laevigatus. Next base: position 6,081 of record CATIWJ010054161.1, on the reverse strand, counting down.
TGATTTAACGTGCAATTAGTAACAATTCTTATAATAGATAAACTTGAGCAATTCTATTGTAAAGAAAAAGAAAAAACCGAAATTCAACAAAAATAGAAAACCTTTGTTCATTGTAATTTTAGTAGATACTAATTCAAACTAGCTTAGACCAAACATTATTGATATTAACAAACGAAAACACTACCACAAGTCCTGCAGAAATTCTAAGACGAATCACAAAAACACAAAAACTCTTCGATTTTCAACAAGTCGGAGATAAGTTGTCTTGAGCCTTTTTAAGGTACAAGAAAATCCCTCTATATTGCCGACCTCTAACATCTGAACTTCCTTCTCCTCCACTTTCAGATCAGCCAAAAATCTCCTTGACCAAAGAAGAAGTGATAATATAAGCCCAAAACCCACCAGGTTCATAATAGGAGCAAAATATCCAAGTACTCCTTTTATATTATAATCAATTAAATTTACAATTCCAAGGAGAATAAATACAACAGAAGGAATAAGTTTTGATTCAGTGTAAAAGTGTTTCATAATCTATCTTATTTCTTTGCTTTTGTTTTTTTTTAAATCCTTCCTATTTCCAGATCTGGCATCATTGGCCAAAACTGATATTTCTGTTTCTACATTTTTTGGTCCAGATTCTTTAGGTGAGTTCGAAAGTTTCCTGGGAGTTTGATTCTTAAACAGGTTTTCCAAGAGAAACCTGGGATATTGGGATAGTGCAGCTGAATAAGAACCTGAGGCTGAAAATTTTCTGGGTATTTGAAAAGGGTCTCTCCTTTAGCTTCGTATCAGAGATTGCTGCATAATTTCTTCTCTTGAGGTAAGAAAGACTTGATTTTCGGATATTGCTGCGTAATTTAAGTTGGGAAGATCGTGATTGAAATTTGAGAGTTCAAGATTAGAGATGCGATTGGCGGAGGATGATGGACAAAAACTGGGAAAATAAAAATTATCAGATTTAGGATCTTTGGAGACGAACTGAGATGAAAAACAGGAAGAATAAGATCTGAAGAAGAATTTAGTGAAAAACCCGCGGGAAATGACCATTGAAGCCATTGTGGAGTGCTTTATCTGTGCAAGTTCACCATTGAAGCCATTGTTGAGTGTAAGATGAGATGAAATACATGAATAAATGGAGGGTTTAAAGAAATTTGTGGAAAGCCTGCGAGAGATAACCATAGAAGCCATCTGCTCGTCCTAACTTCTCACAAAGAAAAGAATGGAAGCAAATTTTTGAAGAAAAAATGAGGAAATTATTGTTCTTTTGCTAAAATAAATTAATTAATAAGAAAAGATATAAATCTTATTAGCATTAAAATTGCATGACCAATCCTAAATAGCTGTTAGTTGCACTGCATAGTGAAATAGCCATTTTTTATGCACATAAGTCATGATACAAGTATGATTTAGGAAATTTCTGAGGGGACTTTGTGGGTTCAATTTAGCTGTGATAGAGCTTGACAATGGAAAAAAAGGTGGGATTAGGAGATGATGATGCAAATCTGGAGAAATAATAAAGATTAGGGTTTTGTGTTTTTGTTTGGTTAGCGAGAAAGAAAAGTGTTGTATTGAAATTCAGTATCTTTGAGAACAAGATGAGAGGAAACAGAGGAGGAAAAGGTGGGTTTGAAGGATTTTGAGGAAAGCCCTCATGCAAAAAGGAAAGAAGCCATGGCTGCTTGGGCAAAAGTTTAGGGTTTTAGCAAGAACTATTGCTTGAGGATACTATATTGTCATTTTGCTGAAATAAATAAATTAATAACAAAGGAAAATAAATCTTATAGGCATAAAAATTCCATGACCAATGTAAGCAGTAGAATCCCACATTTCTGCCCTTCCTCACAGGCATTGATTGGTATTTTATTTTTACAATAAAAGTTGTAACTTTTACCAATTTGTTGCCAAAAGATTGCAGAAAAAATGAGAATATGATTAACTAACATTAGAGAAAAAGAACACAGAAGAAATCCAATTTAAAAAAAAAAAAAAGAAACTTTCCAACCATAAACAACAATCCTAATACCCTTTTCTTTTTTTATAAACAACAATGGTGAACATTAGGTTTGACCAAATAAATTTTGTCCCCAAATAAACAGCTAATGAAGCCAGAGCACAAAAGATCATCATAAGCCTCTCGATACTCAGTTAAAACAGAACAAAAATTTTTAAAACATTTAAGAGTCGAGAGTTGAATATCTAACATGGCTTGCATAACTTTGAAGGCCATATAACACAAATGCCTCAACAAACCAATACCTATACATATGATATTACAGAAGATCATGATAGAGCATAACCTTTTCCTACTGTCTAACAATTGTTCTGTCTTAATATCTTACTTCAGCTGGCTAACAGTCCTAAAAAAAAAAAAAAGGCACCTCTTGACCTTGAAATGCATGGAAGAAACTGAAAATAGGCAAACAAAATTGTTAAGTTCAGCCTAACTAATCTCAGTGCGTGGCCAAGAGAGTATTAAGTACTAACCCCTTTAATTATTTAATTAACAATAATTCAAACATGCAAAAAATAGGCAAAAAAAATTGTTACTATCAACCAAATTAATTAAGTCAATGAGACAATATAGTTCCAATCCAAGCAAAAATGGAAGAAAGTAAAAGAACATAATCCAACATACTGAAGATACTAAATGCTCAACATACTGAAGATTTGCAGAAGATTTTCCCCTTATTGACAGTGGCAGATTATTTGCTTTAGCTGGCTGCACCTATGAGATGCTTGAGATCTTCACTTGCTCAAATCTCTTTATCAAAATTAATCTGAATTTCATCCAAATTATTCATATGTATCGGCATAAACATCATGCCAAAGAAACTAGAGACAAGAAAACATCTTTCAGTAGAATTAAAAGGACCAATCTCAAACAGATCAAGATCCAATATCGGCTAATTTCTTGGTGAACATAATCTTTCAGAATCTCTTCGATCCCTTCATTTATATGCCAGAAGACTTTTTTGTAAATGATAAAAAAAGGGACCCCTATCATCTTTCTTAATTCAGATCTGGCCTCACTGGCCATGGCCAAAGCTGAAGAAGATGATGCTGTGTCCTTTCCTACTACCACGGTTCCCTCCGGATCTGGATTTTCACCCGGATTTTGGGATTTTTCTGGTCCAAAAGTTGAATATTTTCTGGGTATTTGATGTTTCAACAGGAATTTCGTTGAAGATGTATCCTTTAGCCTCAAAGAAGAGATTTGAGCAAAAGAAAAGGGCTTCTCTACTTCTGAGCCCACAAAACTAGAATGGTATAATTGTGATTTAGTAAAATTATGAGCTGAATCTGTGAGTTTCGGCTGTGTTAGAGCTTGACAGTGGAAAATGGAGGTGGGATTAAGAGATGTTGATGCAAATCTGGAGAAACAATAGACATTAGGGTTTTGTGTTTCTGTTTGGTTAGCGAGAAAGCAAGTGTTGGAGTCTCGAAATTCAGTGTCTTTGAGAAAGAGATGAGAGGAAACAATGGAGGGTTTGAAGGATTTTGAGGAAAGCCTGCGGGAAAGAATCAGAGAAGCCATAACTGCGTACAAACAAAGAAGATAAGCAAATAATAGGAGGAAAGTTTTTAGGGTCTATAAAGAAAAGCTTGAGTGAGGAACTAAGAATGCACTATAACTAATTGCACGGCCCTTTACAATATTGGACTCCAAATTATATTTTAACTTAGCAAATCAACGAGGATATTATTGTCCTTGTATATATAACCTCAATAGTGGGGCAATAACATTTTTTCGCAAGATTTTGAGTTTTACTCTCTCATCAAACTAAAAAACCTTTAAAACCTCCAAACTACAAAAAAAAAAAAAATTGCACTCGCACCTTCCGTTGGGCATTTAACGGAAGGTGCACTTCACTCGTTTGTAAGGCGCGTTAAAAGTTGAGGAGCCCAAAATAAAATGAAGACGTTGCCAGTTTTCACCCTTGAACCCTAAACACATGAATCAATATCTTCTTCTTCTATTTCTCTGTCTATGTATCAAACAAAGGAAAGTTCAAAATTTTGAATCACCAATCCTCAAAAAACAGACAAAAAAAAAAAAACGCATAAAAGCAAATGGGTAGCATCACTTTAGGAGCAAACCCACATTCAATTTCTCAATCTCACCAGTCACCATCACTTTAGGAGCGAACCCACATTAAGCGATATTTCAATGATCAGTTTTGGTGTTGATATTTACTAGGACAGGGGATTGTTGGAGGTTTGTTGTTAAAGAGAGGAGAGGTGAGAGATTTAGCAAAACATAAAACCAGAAAAGGAAACAAAAAACATAGTATAACAGAGGAGGAGAGGAAAATTAAAATTTTATTATATGAAAACAAAGATTTTACAAGACTTGTTTTCTCTTTTTCTTCTTCATTCTCTTCACTCTCTAAACTCTCTCTTCTTTTTGTCTATTTTCTTTTCTTTTACTACTGCTTCCGCAGCTTCTTCTCTTTTTCTGCTGCAGCTTCTTCTTGCTGCTTCTGCTTCTTTTATAGACAAATGCTAGGAAGCATTGTCATGGAAGCCCATACTCTTCACGTTCTTGAGTTGGTGCTGTGGTGGTTGTGACAGCCCATACCCTTCACATTCTTGAGTTGGTGAAGTGATATTGAAACATACTGGTAGATTATGTATATTTTGGAATGGATGATTCTCACTCTAGTACAAAGATTACAGTCTAGACATAAGACAAGAGAAGGTCATATTAGTGTTCTTGAGAAGTTCTCCGATAGGTCTGAGCTTCTACGTGGTATAGAAAATTATCGGTTGTCAACTTTGGAAGCTAATCCTAACACTTTTGTTGTTCCTCATCACTGTGATGCAGAATCCATTGTTGTAGTTCTAAGAGGTGAGTCATTATTTACTTATGCTTGCAACATATGAATTTTTAGTTGGTTTTCTTAATAAAAAGCAATAATCTTTGCAAGTAGAGGGACTATTACTTGTGTTCTGCAAGAGGAAAATTGGTCTAACAACTTGGAGAAAGTTGATGTTTTGAGGATTCCTGCAGCAACTAATGTGTACTTAATTAACCATGATAATAATGAAAAGCTTAATATGGTGAAAAACGAAGTCGTTTTGAGTTTTAGCTTGTGATTATCAGCTTCTAACGTGCCTACCGTTTGGGTGAAGTGCACCTTCCGTTAAATGTCTAACGGAAGGTGCGAGTGCAAATTTTTTTTGGTAGTTTGGGGGCTTTAAAGGTTTATTAATTTGATAAAGGGGTAAAACTCAAAATCGTGTATAGTTCAGGGGCGAAAAAATATTATTGGCCTCAATAGTGTGAACGAGGGATGTATGGGACTAACCGTGCACTACATATGGGTAATTTTGTCAAATTTCCAATTTATTAAACTAAATAATTTGCAAATTTCGGGTTCGGGAAAGGCCAAATACGTAGTATAAAAAAATACCCTCAACTTTGATCGAATTCTTAAAAATACCCAAAATTGAACTTTGTCTGAATTATACCCAATTCGAAAAGGTCAGTCTCTATAATATCCAAAATTTGAATTTTGGACTAAATTAAAAGAAAAATTTAACCCAAACTCCCCTATTATTCTGTTTTGGCCCCTGAACTTCTTAATTTCTTTGCATTTAGGTCCCTCTGCCCCATTTTCTTTAGGTAAAGAACCCCTAAACTTAATTTATCTTTTTAATTTAATTCAACAGTTCATTAATTAATTAAATTGAGATTATTTTGATAATTAAGTATTTGAAGAGTCTTAATAAATTATAAGAGCACTACAGTTAAGTCCAAAATATTATAAAAATTTATTAAATAAGTTTGATTTAGTATATTAGAGACCTAAATATTTAACATTTGGACATTTATTTTTTTTTTGGTAGAAATAATATTTTTAATAAACCAGTGATTAAAAGTGTTTTCTTAAAATAATTCAATTAATATAGTTGTTTTATTAAAGAGTATATGTTCAGGCAAAAAATATTATATATATAGTAACTAAGAAAGCACTGAGTTATTGATCACTGGTTAAAGTATTTTCTGCTTTTAATAAAGCAACCGTGTTAATCGAATTATTTAAAGAAAACACTTATTAAAAATATTATATGTATGAC
>CATIWJ010054083.1:0-28484 GCA_949640765.1 Croton laevigatus | reverse complement strand
AACTACAATCAATGAGTGGAGCAGCATGCTGTATTCTATAATTTATAAAGCCCTGCCTATGATTGTAGTTGGTATTCTCGACAAGGACCTAAGTAGAAGAACTCTTTTAAAGTATCCTGCTCTTTATGGAGCGGGACACAGACAAGAAAGTTACAACTCTAAATTATTTTGGGTAACGATGCTCGACACCTTATGGCAAAGTGTGGTAGCCTTTTTTCGTCCTTCTGTAGGCATATTGGGCCAGTACTATTGATGGACTGAATATAAGAGATCTTTGGACTTTAGCAGTGGTTATTTTAGTTAATCTACAATTGGCTATGGAAGTAATGAGGTGGAATTAGATTATTCATGCCGTCATTTGGGGATCTATTCATGCAACCTTCATTTTTGTAAAAAACAAAAAATACTATCATATTCTTTAGGCTTCGCCTCTGGGTTGTCGAATTTTTTTATTGTTTGCTATCCAATAACTAGTAATACACTTGGGCTGATTTCTGTAGGATTGAAACATAAGAGGGGATAAAACTAAAAATAAAAATAAAAATGTTTAAAGTTTTTTGGCCGATAAGACATACTATGTAAAATTATTAATTAATGAAATTCAAACCCAATTCTAATAAGTAATATTATTTAAAATTGAATTTCAATTATAAAAAATAATACTATTTATTTTAATTATTGATTAATAAAATTCAAATTTAATTCTAATAACAAATACTATTTTAATTATTAATTAATTAAATTAAAATTAAAATACTATTTAATTATTAATTAATCAAATTCAAATTATATTTTAATAAATATTATTTATTATAAATATAATTAATTAAAAATAAGTAAAATTAATTTTGTATATAATTACTAAATATAATTAAATAAAAATTTTAAGGACTATGTGTAATTTTTAATAGGAGGGTGCTAGTGCATACAAAACTCATAGTAGGAGGGCTTGGTTTTATCTTTTTTTTAGTAGAGGGGGCAAATTTAAAAAACTGTGGTAGTTCAGGGGCTTTTAATTTTTGAATTTCATTTTACAATAAAAAACGGCGTTGTTTTCATCCAAAAATCTCAGCTATCACGCGCCCTCTGTCCACGTGCAGTCCATGCGCCGTTATCTCGTAGATGGAGGGTGCGAGTGTGTAAAAATTAGATACTTTAGGGTGCAAAATCCACGATATATTGGTGTATGGTGCAAAATCAATTTCTCGCGATAGTACAAGGTGCAAATTATGTTATTGGCCGAGATATTTTCTACCATGCTTTTACAAGTTTGAATCATGTTTAATTCAAGTGACAAATATGAAAGAAGTAGTGAAAAGGATGAGGTGAGTAATCTTTTTACCTTCAATTCTATGCATCAATAATTTGAATAGATAGAAGCTTTATTTATTAAGACCAGCTATAAATTTAAGAAGAAAAATAGAGATATTAGGGTTTTATAGAAAGAATCTTCAACTCAATGTACCACTAGACGAAACATGCGGCTATCACCTATATTATTTGAGTATGATGATTTTAGATAAGGTTGATGAAGATGAATTGCATAAAGGCATAATTCAAGGTAGAGATGTACATAATGATAGAGACATATTTAGAGGTGGACATAGGAAAAGGTATGAGAGAAAAGGGAAGAAGAAAAGGTAGAAAAAATTGATAAGAATATTGGTAACATCAAAATAAAGATGCCTTCCTTTCAAGGCATAATTTAAGGTAGAAATGTACACAATGATAGAGACATATTTAAAGGTGGACATAGGAAGAGGTGTTAGAGAAAAGGAAAGAAGAAGAAGAAAAAAAGGTAGAAAGAATTGATAAGAATATTGGTAACATCAAAATAAAGATGCATTCCCTTCAAAGAAGGAACGATATAGATGCCTATCTATATTGAAAATGAAAGGTTGAGTTGATATTTGTATACAATAATTTTAGTTATTACTATAAAGATTTGCATCAAAGGCTCCAATCCTTGAAATATGGCACTAAAATCATAATGGACTATCACTAAGAGATTAAAATAGCCATGATTAGAGCTAATATTAAAGAGGATAGAGAGGCCATCATAGCTCAGTTTTTTTACTGGTTTGAATAAAGAAATAGCCAATGTAGTAAAGTTGCATTACTAAGTAGAGATTGATGATATGTTTAATATGGTTACAAAGATTGAGAGGGAATTAAAGAATAAAACCTCCATAAAGGTATACAATACAATAAAGACAAGTCCAAGGGTAAGGATACAACCCCTAAAAGTAATAATTTTGAATATAATACTTAAAATTCATCTACTAAAAATAGGAATATCAAGTATTTTAAATTTTTAGTGTTTCTTAATATTACTTTGCAATGCCCAAATATCGTGATGGATGAGCAAAAAAAAATAATCTTCCATACTCGTTACTTGGTAAGTGATAAGTCGTGCAGTATGATAATAGATGGAGGGATATGTACCAAGTTAGAACAATTTTGATAGAAAAAATTAAGGTTGCCAATTATAAAACATCATATTCCATATGAGCTACAATAGCTTAATGAAAGTGAAGAAGTGAGGGTGCATAAGCAAGTGAAGGTAGCTTTTTTCATTGGAAGGTATTTAGCTGAGGTATTATGTAATGTAGCACTAATGCAAGCGAGTTATATATTATTGGGGAGGCCTGAAAAATATGATAGGCATGCAAATCATTATGGTTACAATAATATGTGTACTCATTCAAGCTAGGATATGAGTCCTTCATTTTGGTGATTTTATCTATCACATTCCATACAAGCTATAATGGCTTAATGAAAGTGAAGAAGCGAGAGTGCACAAGCAAGTGAAGGTTACTTTTTTCATTGGGAGGTATTTAGATGAGGTATTATGTAATGTAGCATTAATGCAAGCGAGTTATATATTGTTGGGGAGACCTGGAAAATATAATAGGCGTATACATCATGATGGTTACAATAATATGTATCATTCAAGATGGGATATGAGTCCTTCATTTTGGTGACTTTATCTCTAAAAGCAGTTCATGAAAATCAATTAAGGTTTGCAAAAGCCATGGAAGAACACAAATAAGGAGAGGCCGATATTTTGAAAAAAAAAATAAAAGAGGTCATTCGTGAAAATAAAAATAAAGGCCTAATTGAGAGAGGTTGCACTAGTGAGAAAAAGATAAAGGGAAGTGAGTGTAATAAAAAAAAAGGAGAACCGAGTGAAAAAAGGAGAGAAAGAAGAAATGATTCATATTTTATAAAACCAAGAGAGATGAAACAAGTGTTGTACACCCATAAGCCATTAAAATTGTTTACCTATAAAGAAATTCTTGACATTGACTCTTTTGTATCTAGTGTTATTAAATTATTTTATAGGATGACTCTCACCTTTGAGGGACATTGAGTATCAAACAAATTTTACAGCAAGATCTCAAATTCCTAATCTCCCAATATATATTACTAATTCTAAGGAGACTACAGAACTTCAAAGGTAAGTTTATGAGCTTTTGGATAGAAGGCACATAAAGAAAAGTACAAAAAAAGTTTAGATTATATACTTAATGACGCATGTGTGTTGATTAATTGACGCATGTGTGTGGATTAGATGGTAGTGAACTAGATAATGGTTAAGTATCAACATCTCATCCCTAGGTTAGATTATCTACTTAATGAGTTACATGGTGCATGTTTATTTACTAAAATTGATTTCATGAGTAGATCTCATCAAAATAGTATGAAAGTATGAGATGGGTGGAAAACAAACTTTAAAACTAAATATGAAAGCTATGCATTTTGGGTTGACAAATGGACATAGTACTTTCATGAGATTAAAGAACCATATTTTGTATGATTTTATTAGCAAGTTTATGGTGGTATACTTTGATGATATTTTGATTTATAGCAAATGTTTAAATGAGCATGTTATACACTTTAAATCTCTACTAGAAGCATTCAAGAGTGAAAAGTTGTACGTTAAACTCAAAAGTATTCTTTTTGTATGGATAAAGTTATTTTTATTAACTTTGTCAATTTTGCTTATGGTGTGCATATTGATGAGAAGAATATTAACGCTATCAAAGATTGCCAACTCCTAAATGTATTAGTCACGTGCATAACTTTCTTAGTTTAGCATTTTGTTAAAGATTTTTACATCATTATTGCATCATTAATTGAAATAATTAAAAAAGAAAGTTGTATTTTAGTGGAATGAGACCTAAGAACTCACTTTTAATACTTTGAAAGGTAAATTGTATTATATGCCTATTTTGAGTTTGCCTAAATATAATGAAACTTTTTAGATTGAATGTGATGTCTTCGGGTTAGCTATTAGAGCTGTTTCGATGTAGGTTAGATGTCATATTGCCTTCCTTAGCGAAAAGCTTCATGAACTAAAAGTATGAGATTTGATCTTCGATTTGCTTAGCAGTTGGTTTATCTCACGATTTTCTCTTGAGTTTGATTGCTTGAATGTTATGCATCTTATCCATAGGGGTGAAATTCCTCAAAATGTGCATGGTTTTTGTGTTATGACAGTCGAAGATCAATCTAAGAGTTTTAATACTTTCTTAAGAACTTAACATAATTCTAATTCACCCTACAGGCAATGAATTAATAATTAAAATTATAAATTAATCATTAAGTGTTCCATCTGGACAAATCTAAAACTAATTAGTTATGTAAAAATTCTAAAATCATGGATAAATCAATTAAGCCAAGAACCCTAATTTTTTATAAGACAAAAATCAAAATTATGAAATTAATCACCCTTACACAAGTATTAAGAATACTATACAAGCGATCCTCAATGAGAATGGTGAAGAAATCCGTGTTTATGAGGAAATTATAGAGACCTTAACTGAATTTTATACCTTTCTTTTTACTTCTTCAAAGCCAAGTACAATTCAATTGGTAGTGAACTGTGTTAACAAAAAGCTTTCTCATGAGAATGTGATTCTCCTTAGTGCTCCTTATTCTGCTGAAGAAGTCAAAAATACTATCTTTGAAATGGGTGATGATAAAGCTCCAGGCCCAGATGGGATTAATGTAGGATTTTTCAAAAAGAATTCGAATGTGATTAGTTCAGATGTAATTTTAGGAATTCTGGATGTTCTCAATAACTAAGCTTCTATTTCATCTGTCAATCGAACAAACATTGTTCTTATTCCAAAAAAGAAAGGGTTATATGGAGCTAAGGACTTTCGGCCAATAAGCTTATGTAATGCTCTCTATAAATTTATGGCTAAAGTCCTCTCTAATAGACTTCAAGTGGTGCTTGATAGGGGTGTTCAAAGCCAAACCGAAATTCAGTTAACCGACCGAACCGAAACGAATAGAAAATTCGGTTAATCGAATTTTCTGTTCAGTTATTGGTGTGAAAAAGGGAGAAATCGAAATATTCGGTTCGGTTATCGGTTTTGATATTTTAAAAACCAAACCGAACTGAACTGATTTTTGTTTATATATATATATATATATATATATATATATATATATATATATAAACAAAAATATTATTTTCTAACCTAATTTTTCCTCCTTCTTCATTTTGTGCCGCCTCTCTTCTCTTCATCTATATTTTCTCTCTTTTAACCTATTGCTCCTTCACTCTCTCCTTGCCTTTGTCATACTTCTCAGTCCGATTCCTTTTCCAGTGGCCACGACATGGTTTCTTCTTCTTCTATAGCCTTTTCCACTAACGAGATCCTCGATTGCCCTGCCTCAATTATACTTCATCGTTCCATCATCTATGATAGAGATGAAAAATGGTGGATAAAGCCGAGACCGCCGCGGTTGATGATAAAGCTGAGACCGTCGTGGTTGAAGATAAAACCTCACCTCGATAAGCCTGTGGCTTCCCCTTCCTGCCTCCACGTCCGCCTTTGGTCATTGACTCAGGTAAGTCATTTTTCTTTAATTCTGTTCCTGTTTCAACCGTCCGATTCATCATATTCTCTCTCAAAAAGCTTGTGATGATTCTGTCATAGCCGATCGGTCATCAATTTCTTTGTTTGTGATGATTCTCTTTGTTTTGTGATGTTCAGATTGAAGGGGAAGAAAGGAGGCAGTGGTGATTTTGATATTGGGGTTTTTTATTTGCGACGAGGATCGAGAATTAGTGATGATTTTTGATATTTGGGTTTTCGATTTGCGATGACGATCGAGAATCACAAGGAATTTTAAGTTCCTTTGTTTTTCTTTTTGTTTTTAATTTGTAAAAATAATAAAACAATTGTTTGTTGGTTCTTTTTTTTTAACTTAGGTTGTTTGTTGGTTCTTGTTTATTATTAAACTTGTTTGGTTAGGGAGAACATGAAGGAAAATGATGAGAAAATGGAGAAAAATAAACAAGGATTTTGTTTTCGGTTTTTACCAAAACCACACCGAAACCGAACCTATTTTTTGGTTTGGTTGACATTCGGTTCCTGTAATTCCAATTCAGTTTTCGGTTTTTAAGTTCTTTTGTTTTTCTTTTTGTTTTTAATTTGTAAAAATAATAGAACAAATGTTTGATTGGTTCTTGTTTATTATTAAACTTGTTTGGTTAGGGAGAAAATGATGAGAAAATGGAGAAAAATAAACAAGGATTTTGTTTTTGGTTTTTACCAAAACCGCACCGAAACCGAACCTATTTTTCGGTTCGGTTGACATTTGGTTCCTATAATTCCAATTTGGTTTTCGGTTTTTAAAATGAAAAATGATTTTTCAATCGGTTTCCAAAAATCGATTCGGTTCAATGAACCGAACCGTATTTGATCACCTCTAGTGTTTGACTCAGTTATTAGTGATCATCAGAACACCTTCATTTCGAGCAGGCAAATTTATGACAATGTTATTATTGCTCAAGAGATCATCCACACTTTAAAAAAGAAGAAAAAGGGCAATTATGGTTCGCCGACAATTAAGCTTGACATGAGTAAAGCTTTTAATAGAATGGAGTGGGAATTTCTGAAGGGCATTATGGGTCGAATGGACTTCTCTCCTGTTTTCATTGATCTTATTATGAATTGTATAACTACTGTAACCTACTCTTTACTGATTAATGGGGTTGCTTTTGGAAATATTACTCCGGCTAGAGGGATTCATCACGGAGACCCACTATCACCCTATCTCTTCCTATTGTGTAGTAAAGGCTTATCTAGTTTATTGTTCCAAGCTTATAAAGATAAGAAAATTCATGGACTACAGGCATCAAAATTCAGCCCTCCTTTTTTCATCTTCTCTTTACTGATGACTCAATGATTTTTTGCAGGGCCACTCAGGAGGGCTTCATGGGGGTTAAAGGTTTTTTTCAAAGTTACAAAAATGCTACTGGGTAACAAATCAACTTTGACAAGAGTTCAATCATATACAGTCCCAACACTACATAGAGGATATTCTTAACATCACTCGGATTATGTATAATGGCAAATATCTAGGTCTTCCTCTCTTTGCTGGTAGGTCTAAGGTGAAAATGTTTCAAGTTATCAAAGACCGGCTCTCCAAACTGGTAAAGAACTGGAATAATAGATTGTTCTCCCTTGCTGGAAAAGGCACTCTCATTCAGTTAGTAGCCCAATCTATTTCGCTACATCATATGTATTGTTGTCGCCTACCTAAAGATTTTCTTTACGACTTGAATATGCTCATAGCTAAGTTTTGGTGGGGAGGAGATGAATTTAAAAGAAAGATTCATTGGAAGCACTGGGACTCTTTGTGCAAGGTCAAATTTGATGGAGGATTAGGTTTTAAGGACTTTGAATCTTTTAATCTGGCTCTTCTCTCTAGCCAATGGTGGAGAATTATGAATATGCCTGATAGTCTAGTATACAAAGTTGTTCAAGACAAGTATTTTTTGAGAGATGATCCGATGAAAGTTCAACTTCGGAATAGTCATTCTTACTTATGGCGGAGCCTTTTTACCAGTCGTGTAGTTATTGAAGAGGGCAGCCTTTGGAGAGTGGGTGATTGTTCCAAAATCAACCTGTTTCAAGATAAATGGGTCAAAAATCTATCGGGTTGTAAGGTCCCTTCTGTCACTGGCATGTCTTTGGGTCAGTTGGTTGTCTCGGTCTTAATCTTCTCAGATACATACAGATGGGACATTAATCTTATTAAGGATATGTTTGACCCAGTTACTGCTAATGCTATTATTAATGTCCTTATTTCTAAATTTTGTGAACAGAATACCAGGATTTGGGAAGATTCCTCCACAGGGACCTTCTCTATGAAGTCAGCATATTGGGTGGCTTGCTCAGTTCTTGGAAAAGAGTTTGCTACCAGAGGCACGCGACGCAAGTTATGGGAATTTATCTAGACTTCGAATGTAAGTCCCAGGGTGAAGATTTTTCTCTGGAAAGTGATATATGAAATTTTACCAATAGCAATTAACTTGTCTATTCGTGGTATCGAGATAGATAATGAATGCAAGGTTTGTGGTTCGCCTGTGGACTCGATGAAGCATATTTTTTTATTGCCCATTGGCTATTTCTGTGTGGGCATTGGATTATCATGAAGTACATTCAATTTATTGGTCAATTACATTTAATGCTGATTTTTTAGACCTTTTCGTAGATGCTTGTTACAAAAAGAATATCCTTGAGCTAGTTATGTTCACTCTTTGGGATTTATGGTCTAATCGTAATTAATGTATGTTTGAGCATCGTTGTAAACTAGCTATGAGTATATCTTTCCAATCTTCAAAGCTACCCATAGAATATAAGGAAGCACGAGTTAGAAGTGTTGTCAATGCTCAACGTTCTTTGGAAGTTTAGGAGCCCCTTTGAATCCAAAAAGTGAAGATAAATGTTGATGCTGCATGGGACTCGCGTTCACTTCAGGCTAATGTGGCAGCTGTTGCAAGGATAGCCAATGGATAGGTTATTGGTTTAATTACACAGAAATACTCCCACATTTCTTTAGTGCTCCAAGCCGAGATTCAAGCTATAAAATCCAGTATGTTTCTGGTTACCACTCTTGGCTTTCCAAATGTCACAATTGAGTCAGATTCTCTTATGGCTATCCAAGAAGTTAGGAAAGGGAATAAGTCTACTTGTCTATGGAGGGGTGATATTTGTGACATTGTTAACAGTAGTAGAGGGTTTACTTCTTGTGTTTTTCAGCATGGTAGGCGTGAAGCCAATTACTTAGCTCATAGGTTAGCAAAATGGACTAAGGCCAATGAGTTGTACAGTATCTATAAAGGTAGTTTTCCCGACAATTGTTGTATTTCTGATTATTAATTCTCATAATATAATGCGAACAGGCCTAGTCATCTTTTTCCCTTTATGACAACATTTTAAAAAGGAATGCTTGAGAGAATTTTTTTATGCGACTAGTCCTTTATAAAAAAAAAACACATTTTGCATATAATTGAATTTAAAATTTCATGAATTAAAAAAAAAAAGCTTCAAAGTTAAATTTTCATGTTTCATCTAACAATAATGTTAGAGATAATGATTGGTTATAGATAGGGATAGATTACTTTTTTTTTTTTGACTGAAAATATGATATAAATTTCATTAAGAAAGATCTTGCTCAAGCAAGCTTACAACTACTCTGGGGAGGAGAATCAACAAAAATAGATGGAGAAGTGGATTCAAGTCCTAACGCTGCCAAAGAATGAAATACTCTGTTAATGTTACGACGAACAAAAGAAAACGAACAATTGGTAAAAGAGGAAACCAACTGTTTACAATCATCCATCACTAAGTTGAAACCTGAACAGTCCTTCACACCCACACCTCTAAGAGCTTCAATCACCATAATCGAATCTCCTTCGATCCAAATAGTGGTGGTCAAAGACCTCAACCAACTCAATGCCTCCCTACACGACATTGCCTCAGCCACTACTGGATCAAGGAGTCCTTGAAAGCTTGCAATTCGGGCTGCCACAAACCTTCCTACCTCGTCCTTAATGACACAACCAAATCAACCACTTTCTAGTGAACATCAACAGCCGCGTCAAAATTACACTTCCACCCTCTGCTGCCGGCTCCCAACGAGTCCGAAAATTATTAGAAGCAGCTGCTAATTGATGCTGAGCCAACCTCCGCTCCCGAACTAACCAAGCCCCATTAGCAGTTATTACCTCTGGATGAAAGAATTTACCATTCCACACCTTTTGATTCTGGGCATACCAAAGGTACCAAGCAATACCAGCTATAATTCCCGCCTTCTCAAGATCAACCACTGTCATCACTTCACTTCACCAACCTGAAATATCAATCGCCGAACAGGAAAAATCCAATCCAAGAGGAGATGCATTCCATACCTATTTTGCAAACGCACAAGCCACCAAACTATGAAAACTAGTTTCCTTGTGGTCATGACACCAAGGACATAGCCCCTCAACCTCCACTCTTCTACTCCTCAAATTGGTCAATGATGGTAAAACATCTAGACAAGCCTTCCACAAAAAGAACATAAACTTTCTTGGAACCGCCAACGCCCATATAGCTTGCCATTGGTATTGCTGAATTTGCAAATTCGGGGGAGGTTTCACTGACATAAGCTTATAATAAGCTGCCTTCACAGTTTCTTCTTCTTCGTATTTTTTAATACTTTCAATAATTGGTCTTACTGAATTTGTTCTTAATCTTGTTTATTTCATTAATTTCTTCTAATAATATATCTACTCCATAAGTAGATAATAAAACACAAAAGAAAAAAAATAAAACCATAATAAAGTGCACACTTTCTTATTCTTCTTGCCAAAAATTGTAAGAGAATAATCTCCAATTTTAGACTTGCCTCCAAAAACAGATTAAAAACAGTCGTAAATTATGATAAAAATCCTAATAATAAATTATATATACAATGCAAGTAATTCATAATTTTTAGGGTCCATATAATTCTTAACTAATAATGGAAAGAAAAAAAAAATCATAAAAGACTTAATTTCTCACAATTTTTGGATTAGAATTTTGACATAAATACCCCATTAAATTTTACATTCTAAAAAGTCATATTTTTTTAAATAATTTTTAAAAATAGCCACTTTTATTTATAAATAAAATATAAATTTTTTTATAAACATGTTGTAAACAAATTATAAACAATTTATAAATAAAATGAATATAGTCTTTCAAAAGTTAAAAGTTAAATATAAGTATTTTAATACTATCTCCGTGTTTTCCATTTCTTTACGTTTTCATTTTTGGGTATATTTTTAAATTGTTTACATTTCCATTTATGGTAAGTTTTGTAATTGTTTATTATTATTTCTTTATTGACATTAGTGAAAAAGTAAGTTTTTTAGAAGATTAATAATTGTTTATTATTATTTCTGTTTTGGTATTGGTGAAAAGTTGATTTTATTGGTATTGGTGAAAAGCAAATATAAAAAAATGAAAAACACGAAGGAAGTAATAAAAAGTATAATTAGATTAAAAGTTATTTTCAGACTTAAAACTTAATTATTTTTTATACTATCCCTTTTGGAATTAATTAAAATAAGCCCGTTACAAATGTATAGCGACGTAGAAAAAGGATATATACAAGTCTATCCACTAAGAACAAAAAAATAGTTAAAAGGTCTAAAAACTTGAAAATAACGTAAAAAATGACATTGAGAGCTTTTTAGGAAAATAATTAGAAATAATGTAAAAAAAAAAGACATTGTTTATGAGTTTGTTTATGTGAATTTATATTTACTTGTATTTATTTGACATTTGTTTATATATATTTGTGTTTGTTTTAAACTTATTTGTATATATTATTATCTGTTTAACTTTGTTTATTGATATATGTATTTTTTTTAGAAAAATAGCCTCATAAAATTGTTAAAATAAAATATATACTTTTTTTCTTTTTACAAAGTTTTGATGGACATTTTGGACTTTACCACCTTTTAAATGACCGAAATCAAAAGAACTCTAAAAAAAATAGTCACAAAGTTGTAGAAATCATAGTTGAGCATTTATCCAAGTCCATAAGGTGTGACAGACTTACATTTTGGTGTCCAAATTTTCAATTTTACTCCAAAAAATTTTCAAAAACTCTCCAACCACTAAAACACCTAAAAACGCGTTGAAAATTAAAAATTAAAAATAAATAAAAACACAACAAAATCACATAAAACTCACACACCAAATATATTAAAAATTTAGTAAAATAACATCCTATCATATCATACAAATAATAAGAAAACTGCAATTTTCGTTTCACCAGCTCTACAAATCTACAATTCTTTGATGGTTCGTTTGTTTTCAGAATTTTTAGAGCAATTGATGGTTGTTAATTTTTGCATCATATTCTAATTAACCTGCTTATTAATTATCAATTAATTAAGGAACCGAACTTTATGATTAAGCAAGCTGCCAAATTGTTCATTTAAAAAAAAAAAATACCATGTGGAAAAATAATTAATTTTTGTTAGGGGAGTACTAAGAAAGGAAACATTATTAATCTAAGTGAACATACAATTTATTATAGCTTGATTGACGACTAATTATGTCGGTGGCCATGTATTAAATTCAAATGAATATTCTCAAATCAAATGTAAAATATATAGTTTATTTAAATATTTATATGAAAATAAATAATTTTTAATTGTAATATTTTAAAATGTAGCCAAATAAATGGCAAATTACATACTTACCTCCTAATTCTTTGCATGATTTTTTAATGGCACCTCATCTTTTACAAACGATTTATTAGACATATATCATATCAATTTCTTTAACAACCGAACCTCTCGCCACGTGTGAGCGGGTGTGTGAAGTGAAATTATTGCAAAGTGCATCAATATGTCCTCCAAAAATGACTAATTGGAAAAAGTAAAAAATTCTAAGGACAATTTTGCATTATGGACAACATTTCTCTCTTCTCTTTCTTCATCATGATTCAGTTTCATCCACCATTCCACCACCTTCGTCCTCCATCTGACCAGTGAACTAAATAAAACCATTGGTTGAAAGCTCATATGACGTGAGCACTAGAAATGCTAAAAATGATGGTTGTAGGAGAAAGTTTTAGTTAGGTCATTGTATTGGATGTTGAGCAAACTTTTTAATGCCATTTTAGGCTTATGTAGTGGTTGGATGAGGGAATTAAGGCTAGTTTTGAATTCTTCTCATTAAGATTGATCTTTTGGCACATGGTGTGCCGGTCTCGTTGTCATATCCAAAGATCAAGAACAAAATCCTTTTGAATGTTATTTTCAATTTTTTGACCAAACCAGGGATTGTCCATTCAAACTGAACCCATATTCCGACTCCTCATGATAATAGTTTCAATTTGGTATACTCATTTATTTATTTTCGTGCCGAAATTGTAGATAGATGTTTGGATGGAAAATTATATTTTTTTGCCAATCCAGAGGAGGAAGACGATGCGAATTACTATTTAATTCTTTGCCAAAATGTGTGCACTGCAAGCATCATTCTCAACTTGTGAGGTGTTTAGTTGTTAAATGAATTAATAGGATACATATCTAATAGGATATTGAGTTGCACTTGACAACCTTAAAAAGTCTAAACTATGTTAGAGAGAAGATTTAGAACTATGAATGTTCAAATAAAATTACTTATGCTAAAATAAAAACAAAAAGACTTATGTTAAAATAAAGGGGAAAAAAACTATACTTAAACACAAACAACCAAATTAGTTTTTGCCTTAATTCAAGGTGTTGGATCAGTTGATAGTATTATTCCTAAAGGTGTTCAAATGAAAACGTTAAATTATGAAATTCATGAAATTTAGATTAAAAAATATTTTCAGTCATTAATTCATAAGAAAATTCATGAAATTAATTAATTTGTGAAATCTTTGTTAAAAGAAAATTTTTTCCCAAAATTAACGTATTAGACATTTAACACTAAAATAAAACTAGAATTCTCTTTTTCATCTCTTTCTACCTCTTCATATATGGAGGATTTCTTATTTTTTTTTATAAAATTTATGAAGTTATTTTTCAACAGATTAATGCAAAAAAATTTTGGAAATTTGAAAAAATTTTATAAATTTCTTTTTGCTGTATTTTTTTTATTACATTTTTATAAAATTTCATTAAAAATGTTAAATTAGTTAAATAAGAAGATTATTCTTACATTCATGCATTTTTTAAAAATTTTGTTAAAAATATTAAATTTATTAAATAAGAAGATTATTCGTTAAATTTGTTAAATTGGAGAATTTGTAAGAAATAATTAATTCAATAAATTATCCAAAATTTTTTTTTTTATTTGGTGAAAATTTTTAAAAATTTTTTCCATTTTAACGAATGAACATCCCTAGCTGTTCCAACTTAACTAAGAGGTTGTAGGTTCGATCCTTACATATGCAGCACATTAAGGGCTCAAGATGCCGATCTTGATGGTTCATGTCAAGTCTTGATCCAAATTAGTCTGGGTCTGTTTAATAATTTTAAAGGCGGTCATATTCTGGAACACGAGTGGATAATAAGAGAAAAAAAAAAATTAGCTTTTACCTTATATTTGGGTTGATCACGGAGGCCAACAACCTAGTACTACTTCTTCGGCCTCCTCAATTTACCTTTTTCTATCCACCCTCTTTTTCTATGCACATCTATACATTATTGTTTTTAATATATTGTATAGTCCTTTGGACTGAAATGGCTGACTTAAGATCTGTCAAGCCTTTGCTTCGTTGTCATGTAGTAAATGTTTAATCCATTTTCATCAAAATATGTGTATTGCTTATTTTTTTTTACTTCAAATTAATGGGGGCGAGGTGCAGAAAGTGGAATGAATAAAGAAACAAAGAACCACCAGCGGCTTCACGGAGTTTGCCGGGGAATTTTGACTTATAATTTGAAATTAGACTTATAATATCTTAATAGACGAACTTTTTTTTTAGAATATTATATCACAAATACTAGGTTAGTAAATTTCAGACAATCGATGATTTCTAAAATATTTCATTGATTATAATAGTAATTTTGTTATATTATAATTATTGAGAGTGTACTTACGGTTTCCCATGCTCTTGAGTTATTATTTATTGTGTTCACATTCAAATTTGTGTTATGTTCACATGTATCCCCACATGTTTTCTAGTTTTGAAGTTCCTTATGTATTTGTTTTCAGGGCGGATTAGGTTTTTTTTTTTTTCCTGTGTTTTTTTATGAGTTTTTCGTTCTGACATTTTTCTATTACTATGATAATCATATATTTTTAAAAACTATTTTAAAACTAGTTAAAGTATTTACTGGAGTGGTGGTGTTGTGATTTTTTTTTTAATTTTCCATCCGGTTTTTCAAGATATGACTCCGTTTAAAGTCGTTGAACGGCTTCAGACTAATTTAAATCGAGATATGACATGAATCATTAAGATTGGCGCCTGTGGCCTTAGGTGCTTAAGTGTAGTTTTGTGATTAAAAAGTCTTGAAATGATCTAACAAATTGAAATAGTTCAAATCTTAGACCAACATTATGAGATTTTACTAAAGGGGGGTGTATTCAATCAAAACTTTTAATGACTTTTATAGACTTTTTTTAATGAATGACTTTTAATAACTTTTAAAGAATTTTTAATTTTTCAAAGACTTTTATTGAGTTTTAAAGACTTTACTTTTGAAGACTTTTATAGACATTGATAGATTTTTGAAGATTTTATTTTTAAAAACTTTTATGGACATTAATGGATTTTAAAAGAATTTACTTTTATGGATTATAATTTCTTTAATAAAAACATATTTCAACAACAATTATTTATCAAATAATAAACTTTGTTCAATTCATTAATAAAAAAATTATGATACACGGTATTAATTACAAAATCATCAAATAATAATAATAATAATAATAATAAATTTATATTTCTTATTTAATAAAAATAATTATTTCTTAAAATAGTATATAAAATTATATGAATTAAACTAAAAATTACACATTATATAATAAAATAATAATTTAAAAATATCTTTTAATTAGCAATATCTCTTTATCAGTGGCGTGGATCAGTATTGGGTAGTAGTAGCACCGTTTAAGAAGAAGAGATGATGGAATTACTAATTCAATTGAGTAGAAGCAACTCTGGTGGCTCGATCGTCAGTAGGAGATTGATTGTGTAAAAGTCCATAAAAGTATTGTGTAAAAAGATGAGAGAATTGTTCATTCTTTTATATGTATTTTTAGCTAAAAAGTCATTAAAAGTCTTTAAAAGTCATTGTCTGTAAAAGTTAATGACTTTTTGAATAACTACAGACTTTGAATGACTTTTTAAAAGTGTTTAAAAGTTGTAATTGAATACCTACAGACTTTGAATGACTTTTATAAAATCTGTAAAAGTCATGATTGAATACCACCTTACTTTCAAAGTCATTAAAAGTCTTGATTGAATACACTCTTCTAAATCTTTCCTCCCAGCGGTTGGAAGTTATATTACTTAAATCTTTTCCACCTATAAAAGATTTTATATAACTTTATTTTATTTTTAGGGAAATTAACACAATACAACAACACACTTTACATTTTCCATTTAAAAAAATAACACATATCTTTTGAAATTAAAGAAATAACACTTTTATTTTGCTACATTTATTTTATTATTATTATTTTTTAAAAAAAAATTAAAAAAATTCAAATTTCCTTATTTGGATCCCGAAACAGAGCTCTTCACCATCAATATTTTTCACAGTCGGTTGCCTTCCATACACCATCGGAACTGGCCACCAGCATTGCTGGTCACCATCCCAAGTGATGGCAAGCTTGTCGGAAGGGATATAAACATTTCATTCGGATTTCAGATAAAAAAGGATCTAAAATCATACAAGTGGCGTTTCATCGTCTTTGTAGCAATAGATTTTCGACTTGAGGCCACCAGACGAATGTCCAAGCGACAATGATCAATTTGGTACCTAGCTTTTTGTTGTTCATTGACCAGGGAAAATAGATCGTCGATCATTGTCGTTCTAATTTTTTTGTTCTTTTCGGGTAAATACTATGGAATCGAGAGGAATTAAGACCATATTTAAAATTTACGAGTCAAAAGCTTTCTGATGGCATAAAATTTGTTAGGTTTCATTACTGTTTAAAATTTTCCAGTGATCGATGACAACTAGGGTTTTTGAGATGCAAAAGATGACCTGAGCTAGCCTTTCACAGTTTAGTCCCCATGTGTTTCATGGTTTTCAAAAAGACCATTAAATTTTGCAAAAAATGCCCTCGTATTTACTTTTATTGTTTTGTATTTATTTCTATTGAATTGTACTTACATTTATTAATTTGTATTTACCTTTATTAATTTGTACTAATGTTTATTGACTGGATTTTATTGGTTTGTATTGATGGTTATGATTTGTATTTACATGAATTGAAATTTATTTTTGTTGACATTTATTTAATTTTATTTTTTATTGAGTGCTTTTGAAGATTTTTGCGATTTTTTTTACTGAATTTTTTTTTTTTTGTCAGACTTGCTGAAATTACTTCACCATGTGACAGTCATTTTTTTGCCATCTGTGAAATTTGGAAGAATTTTGATTTTTACTAAAATTTATTGATTGCTATTGAAAAATTTGATATGTTTTAATTCATAGAAAATAAATTAAAATAAATTAATATTTAGAATAAATGAGGTAGTCTTGAGATTTCTTAAAATCTGTATGCCTTATCTGCCTAAAGTTCTATTTTTTTTTTAAAAAAAATTTGAAAGTTAAAAGTACTGTCTTTTAAAATGACAAAAAAAAAAAAAGTGTGCTATATCACCAATTCTCTCTTACTTTTATATGAAAGAACTATAAAGAAACTAGAATTTGTAAATAAATATTGTTGTACGAGGGAAAAAAAATTAAAATATGCTCTAGCTGGAAATATAATATGCTTAAAAGAACTATAAACAAATTATAAACCTTAAATCTTCTATTACAAAAAAGGTAACCTTAAATCTTCTAGCAAACCAGATGTAAATAAATATTTTTTCGTGCATTTGGCAAAAAATTGAGTAACCTCATAAGTTGAGTATTAATAGTTGAAGGCGGTACGTAATAGATGAAGTTTCAAATTTTGTTGTGTGTTATATGATGACTTGTAACAGCAAGTTCAGGTTCAGAATAATAATGAATTTCGTGAAGTGAGGATCTTAGCCATGTTTAAAGTTTTCTTTACTGCAATACGAAACCAATAAGAGGGGTCTCAATTTCAGATGTGGGCAGTAAACAGATTCTGTTTTGTTTCTTCAATAATGTGGACCTTGAAAGAGTTTTAGAATCCGAACCTTGTATTTTAACAGATATTTTTTGTTGCTTCAGCCACTTAACTAGATGCTGTGAGCCGAGGAAGACGTAGGGGAAAAGGAGACCGCGCCCCACAACCCAACCCAACAGTGGAGGAAGCATCCCTAAAGCGTTTCGCAGACGCATGCAATCGATTTATAACGGTATTTTTGTCATGATTTGGTTTAAAAGTAAAATTAACTCTTAGCAGCTTATGATTTGGTTGGCAAGCCGAAACTATGCAATAGCTAATCGCCTAAACCTCGATTTCACGAACTTGTCACCCATTCAGCAAAAATTTGTCAGATAAACAGACTCTAAATGACTTAATCGTAATCCAAATATTCTAGGTAAGAAGGTTGGGTACCCCGTCCTCACAAGAATGATCTCAAGATTAGTTGATTACCTATTATTTTTTAAGAGTTTATTATCATCATCATATAGCATATAATACGTCTAAAATATGTTTATAAATATTTTACAACTTATTTATTTTTAAGAAAATAAAAATATAAACAAAGCTCACATGAAACAGTAAAACAAATTCCAATATGTTGAATGCGATAATCTGATGGTGGTGAATTTTCTCTACTTGTCTTCTGCAATTCCTTCAGTATTGTCAATGTAGTATGTCAATGTTGTATCCGATATTAAGGAGGTTTTAAGGAGAGATTGGAATATTCATGTGAGACACATTTATCGCGAGTGGATTGGATTGGCTGGCCCATGCTGGCATTCTTCAGATTTAAATCTTAATGTTTTGTATAATTCTCCTCATGAGTTAACTTCGTATCTATTTAATGATATGAGTTGTACTATATTTAATAGGGGTTTTCCCAATCAGGGACATAGCCAAGCCGGGTCTAGTGCCCAGCCCCTGGCTCGCCAGAATGCTGTGTTTCACATGGAAAAAGAACGACGGTGGAATATGAGAAGAATGAAAGAAGCAAAGAGGAAGAAGAACAACTTGCGTGTAGGTTATATATTTAATGAAATGATTCGTTTAATTTTTGTTTTTAAGTAATGGACCAAAACGAAGTCGTTTTTGTTCTTTGATTAAAAAAAATAAAAGACAGCAGAAACTTAAAAGGGAGCACTATAATTCTCCTCATGAGTTAACTTCGTATCTATTTAATGATATGAGTTGTACTATATTTAATAGGGGTTTTCCCAATCAGGGACATAGCCAAGCCGGGTCTAGTGCCCAGCCCCTGGCTCGCCAGAATGCTATGTTTCACATGGAAAAAGAACGACGGTGGAATATGAGAAGAATGAAAGAAGCAAAGAGGAATAAGAACAACTTGCGTGTAGGTTATATATTTAATGAAATGATTCGTTTAATTTTTGTTTTTAAGTAATGGATCAAAACGAAGTAGTTTTTGTTGTTTGATTAAAAAAAATAAAAGACAGCAGAAACTTAAAAGGGAGCACTAGCGTCACATATTGCGACCAAAGGAAAAGAAGAAAGAAGGGGAAAGAAAAAATTTCAGCTTGCTGATCCTCCCCGGATTGCCACCGCCCCCAAGCTCCCCTAATTTAGGGGCTAGCTACATCCCTATTCCCAATGATTAATAATATTTTCGGATGGATAGTTCTAATAGCTGTGGATCTTATCTATGAGGATTATTCAGTTTGATCTCTTTTTCTTTCGAAAAAAAAAATTATATCTATTGATTATTGTTTATAATGTGTTCAAAATAAATTTAAAAAATCTTAATATATTTCTATTATATATCTTTTTTTTTAATATATGTCTATTAAATATCTTCTTTATTATCAGGATATTAAAATTTTTAGTTAAATTATCAAAATAAAACGAATTTACAACTCATTTGAAATAAAGTACAACTCTAGCTCAAATGAATTTGAGGCCCTGAAAATTTTTTAATGATAATTGTTTTATACAACATTAACAATATAATTTAGAATCAATGAATAAACAAAAATAAAAATATGCCAAAGTTAATATCATTTGTAATATGTTTAAAATAAGTTTAAAAATAACAAATTATCTTTGGATACTTTGCAGTAGTTTTGAAATACGGTTTCTGATATTTTATTGTTTGTTGATTACACGTTTATAATATGTATATACAAATAAGACTAAAATAGAATACATGTGTAATCAAACAAATAAACAACATATGATGTATATTATATGTTTATAATATTAAAAATCAAAAGATTAATTTTATGTCATAAATTGAGTGGACATTGTATCATTCGGCATGAAAATATTTTCTTCAATTCAAAAGAGCAATGCCATATACACAAAGACAAATAATTTTAATGTCAAATCGTCAATAGGTTTATGCATCAAACAAGTAAAGAATTTTAATCATATATACATAAAACTAAAACTAATATTCAACACAAACGATATAATCTTGCAACTATTCGAACTCTTTCAAGGTTAAAAAAAAGAAAGCCACCGTATATGAAATAGACATACTAGTCTAATATGCTAGTCCACTGAATTCCAGATTTCAGTAGGCCTATTGTTTATGTCTAACCTGCGTGTGACCCAAATTTTAGGTTACAGTTTGATGAAACAAGTCTTCTTGAGTAACAAAGCCAGAAATTTCAACTAAGACATTTATCATGGCTCCAAATATGAGATAAACAAACATGCTATAAAAAATTGGAATTACACAAACAGGAGATAGATAAAATAGATATTATAAAATCACAAATTTATTATTTTGTTTCTGATGTTTAATCAATACTACTATTTACTCACATTGTTTTGATATAATTATTAAAAAATTCTTCTCCTTTGGCATTTACATTATATTGTTTTTCCGTCCAATTTTTTAGAAATACTCCAGATAATAGAATAATCTAACAGAATATTTCTAAAAAACTCGACGGAAGGACGATATAGTAATAATACCAAAGATAAAAAATGTAAGAGTAATTATATCAAAAAGTAGTGATTAAATAATAATATTAACCAAACATTAAAGACGGAACAGAAAATTTTCCTATCTTTCTTTAATTACTAATTAAACTTGGCACATGCAAACTAAACTAAAATTTTCATTTTACAATCCTAACTGTTCTATTTGTAGTTAGTGGTCCAAAACAATATAATTTTGTGTCACATTCCATTTTCTAACATATGTGTAAGACATAGTAATACGATTAAATTTCTCGATAGGAATGGTAAGCGGTATTCAAAGTTGGTGTCGAAAATTAAATACTATGCAAACAGTATAGGCAATAGCATTGAACCAAATTTGAGTAATTTTTAGACAGAATAGGAATTTTAATGACAGAAAAGGAATTTTAACACTAGTCAGTTTCAAAGCATAAGCTGGAACTTCAGTCTAATTTTCACCTATATAAACGACCTATTTTGGAAAAATGATAAGGTACAAAGTTGTTCCTTTGCATCTTAGCTAAATGAGAAAATTAGGATCATCTTAATTGGAGTTGTATGGACTAAGTTAGAGGTGAAAAAGTGAACAGTGCACAACCTGTCTTTAGACAGACAGCAGTTTTGAATTAGAAAGGTTACAAAAATTATTTATAGCTCGAATTGCCCTAAAATTTTGACATGATTTAGCCTCAAATGTCAAGTTTTAGTGGATATAAGAATTATTAATTTTGGAGAAGTAAATGAGGAGAAAATAAGAAAGAAACATAGTAAGGTCAAGCAGAGATACAAAAACGATCTAAATGAAATTTATTCCAAAAGTCAAGGGCATTCATATAAAATTTAAATTAAGTGTTGAAGGGTTTTTAGTAGTGCATATATTAGACCCTGAGGGTATAATCTCGAGATTAATCAAAGTAAAGGTAAAACTTGAATTTGGAGAAGTAAATGAGGAGATACTAAGAAAGAAAGACAACAAGGTTAAGAATGGATACCAAAAGGACCTAATTGAAATTTATTCCAAAAGTTAAGGATATTTATGTGAAACTTAAATTAAGTGTCGAAAGTTGTTGGTAGTGCATATATTAGACCTTGAGGGTATGATCTTGGGGATGAAGAAAATGTAAAACTTAAATTTGGAGAAGTAAATGAGGAGATACTAAGAAAGAAAATGAAATTTATTTCTAAAAGTTAAGGGCATTCATGTAAAACTTAAATTAAGTGTCGAAGGTTGTTAGTAGTACATATATCAGACTTTGAGGGTATGATCTCGGGATTAATTGAATCATAACTGTGTATCATAGTTTTTTCCAAAAATGTGTTTATAAAAAGTTACGAGAAAATCTCTACCGAAGTCATTTTGGTAAACTTTCCTAAAGTGGCAATTTTTTAAATAAAGAAAGTTTAGGGGTAAATTAGTAATCTTGGGTGGTCATTTATTTCGACCATTAGATTAAGAAAAAACAGAGAGAAGAGAAGAAGATGACCATTGGATTAGAAATTGGTGATTTAAATAAATGAAAGATAAAAAGAATTATGGATGGTAAATGGAAGAAGGAAGAAGCTTATAAGGGAAGCAAAAGTTGGTTCTTGAAGGCCAATGATTATTTTTTACCATTGGATGTGGAATGAATGGAAGGATTAGTAGCCATTAGATTAGAAATTATGACATAAAATTAAATCAAAATCAAAATAATTTGAGATGGAAGATTAAAAATAGAATTTGAGGAGAGAAGAATAAAAGAAAGAAAGAACTCTCTCATTTTCTCCTTGCTGCAGTCGGCCTAAGCTTGAAGAGGAAGAAGAGGTAAGCTTCCATCCATTCTTCCACTTGTTTATGCTTTCAAATATTGGCTTAAAAGAAACTAAGGCTTTAGTTGGCTAATAATCCATAAGATAGTCCATCTTTTAGGTTAGGAAGAAGATGAGTAGTGCATGAATAGTAATAAAAAAGAGATTTTTATAGAATGATCTCATATAAGGTTAATAATGATAAAAAAAAAAAAGGGTAATTTCTAGTAGGAATGTATGAAAGAATGCATAAGTTAAGCCTAGTAACATGAGTTAGAGTTTATGTTTTTGTTTATGTACATAATTATGTAGGAGAGCAAAAAGGAAAGGTTAAAGAGATGAATTTAAGTAGAAATAAGTTAAAGAATAAATTAGTAGAGTTAGAATCATGATTTTAGACAAATGTTCTTATTATTATGAACATAAACATGATAGGAAAGCAAAAAGAAAAGAGAGAGGAAGCAAAGAAAGGAGAAGAAAAGTGAAAAGGAGCAAAATAAGAGGTTTGGTACTTTAACCATAATATGGTTTCATGATTTTTATGTGAATAATGCTTGATATACACATGAACTACTATATGTTCGATGTGTTAAAATGATGAGTTGAGAATATGCAAATATGTGTTCAAATAATGTGGTAAATATGTATATTTATTGAGAATATGAGATATAGAAATCTGTTATTTGAACATGAAACCAGAAACTTCCAACATTTGTCTCATGACTTTAACTTAGGATTTACTTAGGATAACGGCATAATTTGGTACAGTGGCAGAAGAAATTTTTGCATGTGTTATCCATCCATAGGATTTTAAACCATCTCATTTGGACTTATAGATTGTAAGTTATGACTAAAATGGTAAAATGTGTGCACTCTGAATTTCAGACGTAGCACACTAGATACAAAAGGTAGCTAGCTTTACGCCCCTAAAAGTGATCCAGAATGCCCAGAAGTTAGGATAGGGGGAGGTACACCCATAGGTAGCGCATGCTACTTCTAGAAAATGATTCCATAAGGTAAAATATACATTTGAACATGCATTATTTGATGAGACATGTTTTATATTAGTCTTAGCAAGCATGATAAAGATTTTATGAGGTCTATAAAGAGAATAGTTGATCAAAATGACCACAAACCATAAAGTTATTCATGGAATGAAATCGAAATAGAAATACAAAGGCATAAAGGCTCAACAAAGCATGTTGTGTTATTTGTTATATGTGAACATGATCTTTTGTATTTAAAGAACATGTAATGCTCTACTCAATTGAGATCAGAACTAGAGAAATAGAAATATGACACGTCATATTACCTTTATAGTACTACTAATTACACTAATGAATCCGGCTACGGACGATGTGGTATGATGAAATTATATATAAGGCCTCAGCAGCCAAAAGAAACCAGTTTAATCAATTAACTAGTGAAAACAGTAACTAGTGTCCTATCTTTGTTAGTTCACTCTTAAGCATTATGGAGCATGATAATGAATAATCTATTAATACTAGGTATAGTGTGTATTATGGTTACTATAAGGTGTTGTGTTGTCATACATATCATATTTCTTATGTTGCATACGGGATATAGACCAAGAACTAAGTGAGATTGTGTGATCAACCATGTGTGAATGCATGAGTTACTCTATTTATT
The DNA here is from genome assembly GCA_949640765.1 of Croton laevigatus. Taxonomy (NCBI): domain Eukaryota; kingdom Viridiplantae; phylum Streptophyta; class Magnoliopsida; order Malpighiales; family Euphorbiaceae; genus Croton; species Croton laevigatus. The sequence goes on along the minus strand of CATIWJ010054083.1, from coordinate 4,041 downwards.
TTCCATTAAAGTTAAGGTGCCCATTAGGCATTAGTTGCTCAGCAAATTACATGTCTAACTCATAGGTATTAGAAGCAGTAGTAATAGCTTTCGGGATCCAGCATCTGCAGCAGCTTATCAGCACACTTCAGTGTAGTTATCTACTTATATTATATAGTTATGACATGTACATAGAGGTCACTATTAATAAACACTTTAGAAGTATAATTGTAAAAGTAGTGTAAGAAATTAGATTGTGAATAAATATGTATTACTGGTAGAATTTAATGCATGATAGTTAGTCTTTATGTATAGAAGTGTGATGATTTATTTTTCTTATGGAGTTGGGGTCATAAGGATGATTACTCTTAGAAGTGTTGAGAATGAATTTTGGAATTGGGTTTGAATGATTGTGGAAAATGTTTTCATAACTGAAAAAATAAACATTTTGTTAACACTTGGGATCTTTAGAATATAGAGGAAACTCAGTTAAAATTTTTATAAAGTTTCGTAAATAAATCTAGATATAGGATAAGATAGTGTTTGTAATACTCCGAAGTGGCTTATTTAAGTATGCTAATAAGGATATTACATTTTGTGTGAGAAAATAGTTTTTATCCCAACTAATAGTATTTATGATATCCAAGTCCAATTTACGATTTCATTCCTAATATTTAGTTACTATTTTTTGACATAATTATTCTTATATTTATGACTGTTTGACATTTTTACACTATGTATAATAGTTATTTTTTGGGAATATTTTATCAGATTTTTAGAATATTTTTGAAAAATCTGACGAAAATTTTAAAAAATAGTGCAGAATGACGAAATATAGTATAATATGTCAAGGTTAAAGATTTTTTAATAATTATATTAAAATTGAGTAATTAAATAATAATATTAAAAAAATCCCACGAAATAATATATTTTCCAAAAAATAAAATAAAATCTAGGGGATATTTGTAATGTGAAAGGGTATATCTGCAAATTAATGAACCCCCCACAATGATCTTCAACTATACATATTCATCATCTAAAATCAAACAACCTAAAACTGAACTATGTAATTTTATTTTCTCAAGTTGTTGAGATGTTGGATTTGTTTGTTCGAAGGTTATGCGTGTCCATAATTAAGGAAGATGATGTGTAAAGGCTCTTTCTCTTCTAAGTTCGACTTGGTAAGGTTACTTATTGCCAGTTTCCATTCTTAGGTGGCCCAATCACATGCTTCCATCTATGATACGCCAGCTCTTTTGATGACTCAGAGATTTGCATTGATCACTTTTAAGATTCTTCACACAACAAAGCACTCAATCAGGGATTGTCAAGTGTAGCGTTTCAACTAGATTCTGAAATTCAACATAAATTTTAGAAATTTCATCATATATGTATTTACATATGATGTGCTTAGATGAGGTTTTAGGCATAATTTATCTAAAAATTTCTCTATGATGGACTTTTAAAGCTCTTCCATGGTCCAATTTGAACAATCATTTACAGTAAGAAGATGAAAGTTAGAGATTGACAAAGTTTAAAATGCAATTATAGTTCTAAAAATGCTAGAAAAATGCAGAATTAGAATAGAACTAAAACTCGGTTATGATTTACATGTTGATATTTTGGATCCAAATACAAGTTAATTCTACCTTTGACTGTTGATATCCTATAGAAATATCGTTTCCTTGTTTACCTTGTTCTCAAACAAAATGTGAACTTCTTGTATTTAATTGACATTTCTTTGCTTATAATTGAATTTGAAAAACTTCTTTTTCTTAATTGAATTCGCTAAATTTTGTGTTGTTATAACTGTTTTGTTACTTTTGAATTTTTCTCCCATTCCTATTCCCTTTAGCAGATGAAGGTTTCATTATTCTTTTGTGTTAAATAGCCAGCTTTTTGTGCTTCTAATTTTGAAACCCAAAAGTGCATGATACTAATAAATGTTCTCATTGTATATATATGTGTGTGTTTGGCCCATCCTTTTTGTTTGGAAAATAAAGAATAAAAGAGGGTAAAAATTGAATCTAAGAGACAAATCACATTAGTTCAGGAATCAACAGCATTAGATTTTCGTTTTAAAATTTTTTAAGAAAAATTTATGTTTTATTAAGATAGTAGCCAAGCTGCTAATAGAGACAAGGTAGTGTTGTTCATAATAGATGAGTGTACCGCTTGACGTGTAGTTGCACGAATTTAGATTAAACAAAAAATATTGTCTTGATTATGCAATTTATTTATAAAATAAGAAGTGTCATTAAAATAAGAGGTGCAACTTAACAAATGTCACTTTGACATGTAGTTAGGCGAATTTAGATTAAACAAAAAATATTGTTCGGATTATGCAATTTATTTATAAAACAAGAAGGGCTCAATAAATTAATTAAGAAGTGCAACTTAACAATGTCACTTTTAGAATCTCTAACTTAAATGGCTAGCTATACATCTCGTTAACTTAGGTCAAGGTTTCGAAATTCGTGGAGCCTATAATGAATTTATTTGAAATTTTGTCATTTAAAGATTATAGTTATAGTTGGATTTAAATATATTTGTGTAACATGAATATTGTGATGGATTGTATTGTAAACTCTCGGATAGTGGGTATTCAGGAAGCCAAATGAAATCGATGTCTAATTTTCTAAAATCAAGATTTAATTAAAGAAAAACATTTTTTGAATTTTTCTGATAAACAAAGTGATATTTCAGTTAACTGATAATTCACTTCCAGTAAAAGGTTCACATTTTTTAACAACCAACCATTTGGTTTCGGTATAGAGTCTTTGTAACTGAACATGCCTCACACCCCTAATACCATGTGAAAAATGATACAAATAAGTATGTGTTTGTGTGATCAAGCTTTAGAAGTGCTATACACACATACACCTTTTATTTAAATTGGTAAGTATTAATTTAGCAAATAATCCCTAGCCCAATTAATAAGGATTATCCTATTTATGGTACTGTTTCTTTCATTCACTAGAAGACTATGTCTTTTGAATGCTGTAGTATTATGCGTAGCATTCCAGTTAAAATCATATAATTTTTACAACATATTTCAACTTTTCATTACTTTCATATGGAGAAGTCCAAAGCAAAGTTTACTTTTTTAATGCTTTCGGATTCTTTCCTTTGCCTCTCAAGGCAAACGCAGGAGATTCAATCTTGGTCTCCCCCATGTGGAGGAAGGTTGAAGATCATCATTGATGTAGCAGTGGATATGAACCAAAAAGTGGGAGCTATAGGTGCAGTGGCATGTGACTGTTCGGGTAAGGTTGTTCATTGGTGCGTTAAACAGTTTGCCTTTCTACAAGATCCTTTGATTTTAGAAGAACTTGGAGTTCGTTGTGTTGTTGAATTGGCTAAAGAGAAAGAATGGACAAAATTGTATTATCGAGTCAGATGCTCAAATGGTCGTGAGAGCTATTCATGGGCAAATTAGTTTACATCATCAGGTCATGGACATTATTTTGGACGTGAAAAAGCTACTTAATTCTTGTAGTACTATCTTTTAAGTATATGTTCTGAGAAATTGCAATGATTTAGCACATAAACTAGCTAGGAAAACTTTAAATGTGAATTTTGCATGAATCATTATGCACAAGCAGAATTTTTGCTTGGAGCTAATTAATACTACTAACTATGTTTAAAAAAAAATTGTTTATTGAGATGATCCGGTTGATATATTGGGCTTGTATGTAATATTATAAACTTGTAGTAAACTTTCTATATACAGGAGATAAACTACTATTTTGGATCAGAAACTGATCATAAATGAGTTGTGAATGCTTTCATTTTCTTTCCTTCTAATTTTTAATGAAGAAAACAACTAAAGCAGCTACCTACGTTGTGTATTCATTTTTCTCTTTTCTACGTCATCTTCAAAACTTAGTAATCCTAAAAAGAAAAACCGAAAATGTAACCTTTTTTTTTTGGTTAAACAAAAGTAAACTTGAATAGAATTGGTTCATCCTTCATTAGTGTAAACCGATTGTCAACTCTCCACAAATCATAATTGTTATATTTAATTAATTATAAATGTACATATAAATTTATTCTTAAATG
>CATIWJ010054072.1:0-12551 GCA_949640765.1 Croton laevigatus | reverse complement strand
TGTTTTTGAAGCAAAATGGTGATGGAAATGTAAGATAAGCATAGAAAGAAAAAAAAGAAAATTCATGATAGTGGTGGTGACCGAAAAGATGGGTTTTAGCTTTTTGAAATTGTCATTAACGATGCGATTAATGCTGATTTTGTTCAAAAGTTGAAAATATAGTGAAATTGTCATTTGCCCAAAAGTTTATGTTGAATTTGTCTATTAAACCTTCTGAAATATACTAGTAAATATTTATATATATTCTTTTTTCACAAAATGATGGGTTTTTATCTTGGTTGGGAATGGATATTTCTATCACGACCCAAATTTGAGGGTCAAGACTGGTGTGCAACCAAACTAAAATCTAATTACATAAGCCTTAAAATGAATACTAGAATGCAAAACTACATTTAAAATTACTAAATAAAAATTTCTTTTTAAATTACAAATGCAAAATCAACCAAACTAAATTATACAATCTAGAAACCAACTAGAACAGAAATCTAACAAAACTAAACAAACTAACTCGACTCGAATGTTGGGTCCAAGAAGAAAGAATTTAGCCTCGTCGCAGCGAAATATCTAAAACCGCTAAACAATCTATATGTGTGTTATATATAGGTGCTTAGTAAATCATAAATGGCAGGAAAAACACTTCTAACAATAATAGTATACAAAGCAAATAATTCAATCACACACAATTCCAAACATGATGGTGTGTCGGGGCTACCAATTGCCTGATATCCATCCCTTATACCACCTCAATCAATAATGACAATAGTCTTCCTTATAACAACCTCAATAATCAATAATTAAATATAATAAGATAGGCGAAATGCCGCAATGAACAAATTCAATGATTCCCTTGGCAAAGAGTCCTTCGTCCCCATATGACACACCATCGCACAGTACAAGAAATATTACGTTCAAATAATCAACACATATTTATTCAAACACATACATTTTCTTATCTCCTAATCACATGCGGGTTTGGGTATTAATTAGCGAAATAGAAAGGATAATATATAAGAAGGGTTTATAATATATATTTATATATACTATTGTGGTTAGCAGAGTAAAATAAATATACTCATGAACTTAACTGGTCTGCAGCGCAAATCCAAAACACCTTTGGACCAGTTACCCTTGCTGACCGATTTGGTTACCACCTAAAGGAAATAATATACTCAACTCAACAAATCAACCCACGGCTATAACTCAACTCAAAGGACAAATGCTATGTATATCATGAATTTCGCACAGTCAATAGCAATAACTAAATTCCTTTCTCAAAACAATTATGCAGTTCAAATAAGTCCAATAAATAAAAAAACTCAAACAAAGTCATACTTAGTTTTGACATGCTTTTTCCCAATTAACTCCATCACCAACTTAATTCTAGCAACATTTTAGTCAACTCGAAATATTACACCTACATCCTAAATCATTTCTATATCTAATTCACCATACAATTAAAAAGACAATACATAAATTATATAATTCTATTACAAAAATTTTACAATTAAATAACCTCATAATAATTCTTCAATCAACCAAAATATAAAAAAATATTCTGGTAACCAAAATAATATCATTTGAAAATAAATAAATCATAAGCCAATAATTAAATACCTCAACCTAAAATGATTCATAAACTCAGTTTAAAAAATAAAAGTACAATAGATTAATTAACAATTATTTATCTAACTAATTAAGCCAAATCTACAACTTGCATAAACATACCCAACTTTTAAATAAAACCTAAATGAAAATCAAACTCAACTTCCTGGGCAGAAAATAAGATTGAAACCAAATCAGGATAAAGACCGAAATGGCAGAACAGTACCTAGCAAAATTGCTCAAAAGGACCCGAAAATTCCTTCCCTGCCGAACTGACTCCTCAACCGAACCTCACACCAAACCTAAGGCCCAATCTCTGCGTGCCACGTCAGAGTGAAAACTGCCGCCGCCAGAAACACAGCCCAGCAGAGTGACGACGTGGGTCCCGCTCCTATGCCAGCCGCGTCAGCACAGTCAGCTTCCTCCTCTGCCGCGGGTCCCACCACTTCTCCTTCTTTCTTCTTCACTATACCCCAAACAAAACCCTCCCTATCTTCTATTCCTCTCCCTTCTTTCTTTTCTGAGGACCACAACCGCTCAACGTTATACGCATTAAAATTAAAGAAAGTGATGAATGAGGCGTTGATGAGGTGGAGCCTGGAGGCTCAAAAGTCTAAAGCCACCAGTACGGTAAGCAGGTAAGTCTTCGATGGATGAAACCACGCGTTAACCAGGTTTTTTTATACTTTTGCCTTTTTTTTTTTTGAGTTACATGGGAGGAGGAGACAGGCGTCCTGTTAAATTTTGTGGACCTATTTTAATATTGCAAATGAGCCTTTAAATATCAGAAAAACTGTTATTTTTTCCACCTTCTGGATTGTATTTAAATTGGAATAAATGTAAAAATTTAAATAATAATAAAAAAATTAAAAAGAATAAAATATAATAATTTAACATAAAAAATTCTTAATTATAAGAGACTTCTAAATTATTGGAGGTTTCTTAACTATTGGGACCCCTAATTATTAGAGGGTATGTACGGTCGAACATCTTGCACATCCTATTGAACGGCTCTGAGGAGACCGTGTAAATCGAATCTACAACCTGCGGTCGTTGGTGGGTCACCAATAGGTGGTTCCCACTTCTACGACGTGTATCAAATCAACTATTTTTTTTTTTTTAGCATAGTGTATCAAATCAGTTATGATATCATCAACTTTTTTTTTTCTATTAAGCATTGCTTTTATTTTTCATAAATTTCATAATTGTTTTAATAAAAATGAAAAACTTAATTAAACTAAAAAATTTCAAGGAAAAAAGTTATTGCTTAGAACCATTATTAAAAACCACTTGAATGACAATAATAAAATCCATGAACTAACAGCTCCGGATTCATTATGTATATAAATTGACATTCAATATAAGGTCGTCCATAATAATATTCATAATATCATAATATACAACTAATTGAGGAAAACAGTTTTTTTTTTCAAACAAGAAATCGAGAAAATAGTGTTCTATTAAATGATTAATTTAAAATATTATACGTCAAACAAAATTATAAAAAAAGTACAGAAATTTTCTTTTATATTGGAGTATAGTATTAAAAATTGAGAAAATAATGTTTCATGAAATGATTAATTTGAAATAATTTACGTCAAATAAAATTATAAAAAAAGTATAGAAAAATATTTTTTTCGTGTTGGAGTATAGAAAAATATTAAAAGGAAAGAAAAATTTAGAAAAATTACGTTTTATTTTCGTCATCGTTATATAACTAAATTAAAACTTTATATTATTACTAACAAAATTTATACTTTAATATTATTAAATAACATCTTTCAAAAAATATTATTTAAATAACCATTATATTGTCACCCTAATAAACTTATTTCTTAAAATATTCTATTAATTAAAAAATTTAAAAATTTTAATTAAATGAATTATTACATAATATTACTTGTTAGAATATAATTTGAATTTAATTTACTAATAATTAAATTAGATAATGATTTAAATTTAATTAATTAATTATTAAAAATAATTATATATAGACAATTTTACCTTATAATATAGATTTTATATGTGTGTTTTATTCGAAGTCAATAATATTCCTTATTCTTGCTTTTATATATGTTGCAAGCGTTTTTTTTTTAATATAAACTGCACGTGTCCACTCATTTATCACCCGTTATTTGATTTTTTAATATTTAAAATTTATATTTAATTATATTTATTAATTATATACAAATTTAATTATTGAGAGATAGATATCAAAAAAATTTATATTAATTAAATAGTAATATTGATAAACATCTAAATTTTTCTTGAAATTATTATTAATACTTTAAAATTTAGAGTTTTAATAATATTTTTATTTATTACAACACTTTTGCTTGTGTTTATTAATTATCAAATTATTTATTTTAAAAATCTTATAATTATATACTTAATACAAAACAAAAACAATTATAATTTAAATAAAATCTTATCTTTTCTACTCTATCATTAATCCTAATCTAATTATGACATAGCATGCAATTAAAAGTACAACCCATGAAAATATCCACAGGTCTATGAAATTTCTACTTCATGAAAAATCTGCACATGGTATGAAAATTGTTTAAAACTCCAAATTATCTCCCCTTTCAAATTATCTCCCTTTTCATGATTCTTTCATCTTAATATATATATATATATATATATATATATATATATATATATATATATAGGGTAATGTTATTGCCAGAGCAATAATTGTTATTGCCAGAGCAATTAATTTATAACTTATTACACTGACATTTTTGCCCCTCCTATCATATGGCCAAAACCTTTCCTCTCTCCTCTACCCTCCTTTCTCGCAACAGTAGTTTCCATTTTCACTAAACATAAGAATATCATATTATTATCAATTAATGATTCATCATTCAAAAATACAAAACAAAATTGATACCATTTTGAGTTTTATTTTATTTTAGTTTATTTCCGTTTTGGACCAGTGTTCCATGAGTGCTTAGCTTACTGGTACTATATGAATTCCCAATCTTCAAGTATTTCTGATATTTTTGCAATTGGAGTTTCTTAAAGTTATATTTTGAATTTCTTTTTACTTTTTCTTAAGGAACAATATCAGTGTGGTATGTTATAAATTAATTGCCAGACATTGATCCTCCTTCCCTGCTGACCACGAAGATGATAACAGTATAGATTCATCGTTCCCACAATCAAAATCACTTCGTTAAGATGGTATCTTCTAATCCATGATGATTTTGCTTCCTTAACCACTTGTTTTGTTCTTTTGTATCATTTCTATCGCTTCCAGATCCCAACACCATCAAAGATTACAACCTTTAGCTATCACTAAAATCGGATCTTCTTCTACTTTTCCATTACTGTCGCATGTAGCGCCATAAGCGAGAGAGCCTCAATATTTTAGTCCTATTGCAATGCAAATGAGTGAATTAAGATGTTGTTGATTTTAGTCCGCTGATATTGGGGGTTTTCCAATTATTTTCCTTCTAATTTTTAGGTTGTTTGAAGTCTTAATAAGAGTTTTAATAATTTTATCATTTTCAACTGGTTTAATTAGTTTAAATTAGCAGCGAGTGATCATGATTCTCTGAACAATTTTTTATTATTTAAATTATTGGATTTTTCATTGTTCATTAGTAATGCATAATTAAATAGATTGTACAAAAAAGAAATTTATTGTTCAGCATCATCACGCCATTGATATATGTTATAAGCTTTTGAGACTGAATTCTGATGTGTTCCAGGGCAAGCAGCAATTAAATGCAATTTCCATGGAAGTTGTTTTGAACTTGTAATTATTGCTATTATATTCGACAGTTATATTAGATATGATATTGTTCCTTAAGAAAAAGTGAAAAGAAATTTCAAAATATAATTTCAAGAAACTCCAATTGCAAAAATGTCAGAAATACTTGAAGATTGGGATATATATTACCGGTAAGCTAAGCACTCATGGAACACTGGTTCAGAACAGAAATAAACTAAAATAAAATAAAACTCAAAAGCGTATGAGCCAATAGTATCAATTTTGTTTTGTATTTTTGAATGATGAATTATTAATTGATAATAATCTGATAGTCTTATATTTATTGAAAATGGAAACTACTGTTGCGAGAAAGGAGAGTAGAGGAGAGAGGAAAGGATTTGGCCATATGATGGGAGGGGCAAAAATGTCAGTGTAATAAGTTATAAATTAATTGCTATAGCAATAACAATTATTGCTCTGGCAATAATATTACCCTAAAATAAATATGGACTAATTATCTAAAGGGAAAAGTAAGACGTCTCGCGGTCTCGGCTCTCGTCAGAATTTGATTTTTGCCTTTTTTTTATTTTTTCAACAACTCGGAGCCGTGTATTATTTATACTGAATTATGAGATTAATTTCAGTGGTTCATAGTGTTGAGAAAATAATCTATATTTAGAATCTAAATATAATAAATGGTTTTGAATTAAGGGCTGATTTAATTTTTACTAAATTAAAATAATGGTTTTTATTTCTTTTGTTATTAATATCGTATGAAGAAAAAACTATAAATTGTGATTTAGTTTTTCATTTTTTATATCTTAAAAGAACAGAGAAGAAGAAAAATTACAAAAGAGAGAGTTTGAGAGAATTTTTAGAGAAAAAAGTTTTGGGTTGTGAGTTATTAAAAGTGTTGTAAACACTTGTATATTTTATCTTTTCAATAAAGTTTTGCAATATATTTAGAGATACTAATATTTTTTGAATAATCAATTTATTTCTATGTGTTATTTTAATTATTATTGTTATTCCTACTAATCTGATTCATAAAGAAAGTTGCATACTTTCATAACACATAGTTCGCAGAATTCGACTCTATATTATAAATTAAAAATGAAATAATTAAGATCGTTGAATTTGTAGTCATATAAATTTATAGTACAGAATCAAATTTTACAAACTATGAACTATTAAAATTAATATCAAAATTTCGTAAGAGAATAAAAATAAAAGACAAAAAACAATGATAGCGAGAATACGAGAAGCCTAGCCGTTATCTAAATCCAAAACCAAAAATAGCGTTAACACATCATTAACCTTTCTTTGGCAACCATGACAAGACCTTGAGGGTTTTTTTTTTTTTTTTTTTCTGCCATAGTTAGTACTAACATATTCAGGAAGCTTTTGATTGATGCCTTCACACCATTTCGAACCTATGCCACGCAGGTTGAGGGAGAAGATGTTTGCCATTTGTGCTAACTGCTCCTTTCGACCTTGAGTTTATCGTAAGTTAGCATTCCTCAAATATGAACATAATGTTATAACAAATCACAATAAATCAAAACTAAATTCCCTCATTTCCACATCTCACCAAACACAAATGTATTGAAAAAAAAAATTCAACACTCAATATATAAAATTCTTTACTTATGGCATTTTATTGAACAAATGATGGAACAAAACCAAAACACATGTTAATAACGTGTTAAAATTATATTAAAAAATCAGAAAACGCATTCAATTATATATGTGATTGGATCAACCATAGTAAATTTATATTATAAAGTTGAATTATAATAAGTAAAAAAAAAAGGGCAAAAGATTATTGATTCTCCTACTCTAGCATGGTTCCAGGAACTACACTAATTATTTTTTATAATTCGTGCATGTTCCACATGGAAATTAAATTTTGAAAAATTGTAATTAACCAGGGCAGTTTGATTTAATTATGGACAAGTAACTAGCAACTCCTGTGACCAAAAAAAAAAAATATCAAACACCTAAGTTATGATGCGAAGACGGCACGGTTGAGTTAATCTTATTCAGATTTTGGACTTACTAATATTAAAAAATTAGTACTAATTAATTAATTTAATTAGCTTATTATACTTGTAAATTTTATTTTATTTTATGAGTTGATGTTACTAAACAGCGTTAAAAATATAAATAATAGATATAATATAATTAACTAATCTAATATTTTTATTATTGTTTATTTTTACACATATTGTTGATTTGGTATTAGAAACTGTTCACAGAATTAAAAGTTTATTTATAAACTATATTCCACGTATATATATATAATTTTTAATAAGAAAATATTGTTGTATTTAAACATTACAAATTTTATAATCAATATTGTTGTATTTAAGAATAAAAATTAAAACGTATTTTATTATTTTCCAATAAAATAGGTATTTTATTAACATAGAATAAAATAGATTTCTTTTTTTTTTTTGCAATCATAAATATTTGAGATGTTTGTAAAAAAAAAGAAAATTGTACTCCTATCCTAATGAATAAAACGTGATCCACGTGTCATATAATGTACACGTATTTATCTTTATCATGAGGATGTTATTTAATTGGTATTGAGCCAATTTTGAAGTGTTGACTTACCACGCTGTATCCATTCCCCACTTCAATAATTTGTTTTAAAATGATTCCCACTTCAATAATTGGTTGCTCTTTATTTGTTATTTATCATGGACGGTCCTATATATATAATAAATTATGTGCTTACTTAGCTGCTTTTTTTTAAATGCATAATTTGTTTAAGTATTAAAGTTTTCAGCAAATATTATTTTTTAGAATTTGATGGAACACCTATGATTACCCTAAAATAATGGGCAAGGTGTTGCATTCAACTGAAAAAAAATCTACTTAAAAAAATGACATCCCACTAATTTTTTTTTTGCACTAAAACAATTATATAACTCTTCATTTTTAATAGAAAATGTTTATTCCCTCATTTGCTTATTTATTTTCATTTAAATCAAAATACACATTAATAATTTAGGGGTCATGATAAATGTCAATTCCTTTTTTACTTTTTTATTTAATAAATTGTTAAAATTAATGGATTATAACTTATAGAATTTGACTATATATTAAAAAATTTTTAATTATAAATTTAACCATTTTAATTATTTTATACATAATTTATAATATATAATTAAATTTTACTACCTGCATTATTTTGAAATGGATATAAATAATTCATCATTTGATTTGTGAAAATAAAAAATAGAAAAAAGTGACCCGCACCAGAGGCGAGTAGCCCCAACCCCTAATATCACTGATGATTTAGTACGGTACCCTTAACTCACATTGCCTAAAAAAAAAAACTCGCATTCCCTTTCAGTTTTTTATTGCCAAGGGAGAAAGAAAAATTCTCCATTTTAATACTAGAAAAAGGACATATTCCTACTCTGCTTATTAGCTACCTAGCGATTTCCTTCTCCTTCTCCTTCCTTCCTACATATACTTATTTGCCACAAGAGCTTTTCTTTATCTTACAACTTATTTACCATTTACATCCACAGAAATGGGAAACACTGCTGCCAAAAACCAAAGAAAATCTTTGCCTATTGACACCTCCTTCAAGCTTCCATCTCCATTGCCAACATGGACACAAGGTACCGACATCTTCAAATTTCTTGCTTTCTTCATTCAATTTTCTTAACAAATATTTATGAACTAACAAAATATTATTATTATATATACAGGTGAAGGATTTGGAAATGGAAGCATTGATCTTAGTGGACTACGGGTGTGCGAAATTTCATCTCTCCAAAAAGTTTGGGAGACACATGAGGGTGGACCAAACAACCTCGGAGCTTCTTTCTTTGATCCGACTGAAATCCCATCTGGGTTCTTTATGTTGGGTTGTTACAGTCAACCCAACAACAAATCACTCCATGGATGTGTTCTTGCAGGAAAAGATGAATCGAATTCTGAAGAAATTTTAAAAAAGCCAATTGATTATACTCTGATTTGGAGCAGCCAAAATCTGAAAATCAAGCAAGATGGCAATGGTTTCATCTGGTTACCTATAGCTCCTGAAGGTTACTCACCTGTTGGTCTTCTTGTCACCACTTCTTCTGAAAAGCCTTCTCTCGACAAAATCCGCTGTGTCCGAACAGATTTCACAGACCAATGTGAGCTCGACACTTGGATATGGGGACAAGGTGATGAAATTGATCCTAATGGGTTCAATATTTTCAGCTTGAGACCTACAATCAGAGGACCACAAGCTAATGGTGTTAGTGTTGGAACTTTTATAGCTCAAAACGGCAATGCTACTCCAATTTCTTCTGTCGTTTGCTTGAAGAATGTTAGTTCTAATAAATTTTCTTGTATGCCTAATTTAAATCAAATTCAGGAAATTTTTAAAGCATATTCTCCATGGATATATTTCCATCCTGATGAACAGTATCTTTCTTCTTCTGTGGATTGGTACTTCAAGAATGGAGCATTGCTTTATAAAAAGGGTGAAGAGTCCAATCCTGTACCAGTCGAACCAACAGGGTCGAACCTTCCCCAAGGTGGTTTAAATGATGGTACGTATTGGCTCGATCTTCCTGTAGATGAAAAAGAGAAAGAAAGAGTGAAGAAAGGAGATTTACAAGAAACAGAAGTATATTTACATGTCAAACCAATGCTAGGAGCAACTTTTACGGACATAGTAGTATGGGTGTTTCTACCTTTCAACGGTCCCGGAACGGCAAAAATCGAACCGATTAATATCCCAGGGGAAATTGGTGAGATTAATATCCCATTAGGGAAAATTGGTGAACATGTTGGAGATTGGGAACATATTACATTAAGAGTAAGCAATTTTAATGGAGAATTACGAAGAGTTTTCATGTCACAACATAGTGGGGGTTCATGGTTCGATGTTTTAGAAATTGAGTTCGGAAAGGGAAATAAAATTGTAAGTTACTCATCGTTAAACGGTCATGCCATGTATTCGAAACCAGGGTTGGACATGCAAGGAAGTGATAGAGTAGGAATAAGAAATGATACAGCTAAAAGTAAAATGGTGTTGGATAGTGGAGCAAGATTTTCAATTGTGTCTGCAGAGCATTTGGGTTCGAGTATTGTGGTCGAACCACCATGGCTTAATTATTTGAGGAAATGGGGACCTAATATTACTTATGATTTTGCGGATGAGGTCAAATGGGTTGAAGAAAAATTGCCAGGTACGCTTAAATCTGCTTTTGTAAAAATTGTCGGTAGCTTACCCAAGGAAGTTTTTGGAGAAGAGGGACCCACTGGGCCCAAGCTCAAGAGAAATTGGAATGCAGATGAAAAGTAATTGTTTAGGCAAGACTTTTTTTTTTTAGCATGTGCTGTGATATAATTTTTCTACTTTTTATTGTCTTTTGCTTTAGTTTATAGCTCATTGTGTAATCACTTCACTTGTTCAGATGTGTAATAATAATCTTAATTTATTTAATCTTAATTTTTCAATTTGAAAAGGTCAATTTTCTCTTTTGTATCATCGTTTTACTTGTTCAAATAAATATGTAATAATCTTATTTACTAGTATTTAATCTTAATTTATCTGTAAAAAAAAACTTAATTTATCAATTTTAAAATGACAAATTTCTCCACTTGCTTTTCTCAAATTATGTAATCAGTTTTGAATGGTAAAGTCTAGATCAATAATAAATGAAAAATAAATAGCTGGTTGATTTTTTTTGCATATAAAAAAATCAATTTAGTTTAAAAATTTATTAGATATAATTTTTTTAAGAATGTTAGATATAATTTGATAGTAATATATTGTAAATTATCTAACCGCCCAATAAAATTTTCTTATACCCAAACACAAGTATTATTTTTTCCATAATTATAAGGGTAAAAATGAAAAATAATTTTTTGAGAGGAAATAAAAAATATTAATTAACCTACCTTAAAATTTGTAAAGAAATTTATATTTATGAACGCTAAAAAAATGAGAAAAAAATTATTTTTTATTTGTGAATGGGGAGAATATTTTTTTATTTTATTTTATTTTTTGAAGATTACAAGTTTACAACTTGTCTTTATCCAAATCTGAAATTGACAACGCGGCAATTCTTGTGAAAATGACATTTTCATTTGTCTTCTAATTATTATTATTATTATTTTAAAGATGGTTATTTTAATTTTTAATTGTGTGGTTGTATCTTCACTCACATGGGGTTGTGCATTAATTAATATTGTAGTTGGTAGCAAATTTCAAAATTTGACTGTGTTTGGTAGTATTCAATTCTTAACTAAAGTTAACTTTTGATGTTTGTGAAATAACAAAACACATGCACAAAAGCCTAAGTTCTCTCTCTAGAAAACTCTATCAGTCAAACGTTATCGGTTGGCCCTCCTTAAGATTACGTGGGTTCTTTCTTTCCGATAATTATATAATGAAATACTGAGATATAATGAAATACTGACGTATGCCGTAACGAATCAATAAAATTATTCTATTTGATATTAATTTTAATTATTTATGAATAATTAATAAGTAGTTACATTAAATATAATATTAATTATTCATAAATAATTAAAATTAATGCCAAGTGAAATAATTTTATTGGTTCATTACGGCACGTCAGTGGATAACGTACCGTCACTGTTCCATTATATAATTATTCGGTTCTTGATCGGTGGTAGTCCTCTTTTTTTTTTCCTTCGTGTTTTTCTGTGTTTTTTTCAAATAAAATCCTAGATCTGATTTTTTTTTTCCTCCTCAGATTCAAATAAAATCCTAGATCTGATTTTTTTTTTCTCCTCATATTTTGAGGTTTATCCCCTCTTTTGTAATTTATCATAAGTACACCATATTTTAAACTTTAGAAACAATTATGTCTTAAATCGCAAATTTTATCACAATTGCAATATAATTTGAAATTTGAGAAAAAATTTAAAAAAAAAAATTGGTATACGTCCATCATAAAAGAACCAAAATAAAATTTTATACATCTTCTTCAACCTCTACCTAAGGATCAAAATGAAATTTTTCACACAAAAAATTCTTAACTAACATATATTTCTATCTAGTAATTTTTCTATAATTTTGAAATTAATTTTCCCCAATTTATAAGCTTTTTTTTCCAAGATATACCCCAATTTATAATTCCTCAAATATATATTCACATGACAAAAAGAATATATTCCCTCATTAATAGTATTAGTTATATAGTAACGATTAAGTCTCTATATTAATTTAAAATACCATTATATA
>CATIWJ010054054.1:0-12442 GCA_949640765.1 Croton laevigatus | reverse complement strand
ATCAGGTACAACTATATTAAACTTAGCACATAATGCAAAAACTTTGTCAAGTAACTCATCCTATGAATCATCTCTCATCTTCTGAAGCATATTTTTAGTTACTTTAACCAAACTCATTGCATTCACAATATCTTGATCCTTACTTTGTAATTGAGATAACTCATCAGTTATAGATAATATTGATTTCATTAAAATCAAGCAAAAAACAAAATCCAAGGATTCCAATTCAGCAAGTAACTTATATGCTTCTCTTCTATGATCTCCATCAATACCACTTTCTTGTATCACATCAAGTACTTCCATAACTTGACCATACATAGTAAACAAACTTACTATAAAGTGATAATGTGATCCCCGACGAGTGTCTCCACTCCTTGCCAATTTTTACTCTTGGTTCATACCTTTTCCTATAACAAAATCTTCATTTAGCGAACTTTCGAAAAATTTAGTTGCAACAACATGTTTCTCTTGAAGCAATTCTTTGCATTTACATGAGCCTCCAATAAAATTCACAAGTCTAGACACTATATTGACTTTTACATTATTTTTGGCAACTGCCACTAGAGTTAACTGAAGTTGATGAGCAAAACAATGAATATAATGTGCAAATTCATTCTCTTGTAAAGTGAGTGCCTTAAGTCCTATAAATTCACCTTGCATATTACTAGCCCCATTGTAACCTTGTCCATGAAGTCTATATATGCTTAGTCCAGGTGTATTAAACATTTCTTCAAGTGCATATTTGAGAGTGATTTGCATCAGTACTGATCACATGCATAAGGCCAAAAAATGATTCTACTACACAATCATCTTTATCAACATATCTCAAAATAACAAACATTTGTACCTTCACAAAGATAACATGAGATTTATCAATAAGTATAGAGAATGGGTCATTTCCTATCGTACATGTCAGAAGTACTACTCTAGCTTCATTTTCCTATGAAAGATATCAGATCTATACTTAGAGTTAAAAAAATCAGCAAGCAAAGGAAATTGTAACGATATGAAAGCAGAAACAGGTCTACTAGCATTATTAGTTATTACGACAATAGCACAAAATTAACATACAGTAGTAGTCTCTTACCTTCAAAATAAAAAGATGATATGTATCTTCCAGAAACGAAACTTGAAATTGGAAAACCTTCACTTGGAAACTCGGATTGTTACTAAAAAGGAGTAATGCAAACACAAATATGAGATGTCGAAGAGAAATGCTAAGTAATTGTTAGGGAAAGAGAGGGGTGACAGAAGGAGGAAGAGCTCAAGCCGAAGAGAGGAGGTGAAAGGTAGACTAAAGAAATCATAATCATGATTCAAAGAAAGATGTTGGGAACAAATAGGCAAAGAAAGGATTGGTGGTGGGGCCAAACTAGCTTATAGAATATAATTTAGAGGTATCCTATCCCCACAGGCGTAGTCACGAATAATTATTAGTGGTGTTAAATTTACTTTACTACATATGTACCAAAAAAAAAATTTACTTTACTACATAAATTAAATAATTAATAGGCAAAGAGAGGAGATGAAGTCGTGTTAAATTTCATTTACTACATAAATTTAAAAATTAATAAATTAAATTTACATTAATAAAAAAAATTATCCATAAAATAATATTAAATTTATATACTACCTCCGTTTTTTTTAAGTTGAAACTTTGTACAATTCAATATCAATTTTTTCAATAAATTTCTTACTCAAATTCCCTCAAAAAGCAAATATTATGAGACCCACATGGAAGAGAGAGAAGGTAAAAATTAGAAACATATTATGGCCGTGTCAGAATATGACTTGATGGGCTTCTATCTTTCCCTCCTCATCATTCCTCATGCGGCCGGTCATATTAGCTGCACCTTGAAATTAAGCCGGGAATGTGTTGAAAGAGAGGGGGGAAATTTTCGCCCTATATACACCCAAAATTTGTACCCTGTTTTCCTAAAAATTAGAAAAATTTCTGAAAATTTTAAAAAATGAACGATTTGAAAATACTTGATAATTTTAAAACGTATACACTATTAATTCAAGCTTTGAACAGAATAAAGTATCATATAAAATGGATGGGGAAAAAGTAGAAGGTGCTGTAAACCCAAGTGTTGATAGGAAAAAAAATGAAAATACTTGTCATTAACAAGTAGAACTGAATTGCTTGCATTTGTTTACCAAAAAATAAAAGGTGGTCAGGGGTGGTTTGTAACTTAGATTGTAGTGGAGAGTTATTACTCTGAAGGTTGGATTGGAGCAGTTATTGAACTATGGTAATTGATGCAATTTTCCTTTTTTTTTTTCTCAAATTTTGAATGGCCACAAGTTGGAGCAAATGAAATTTTCAGTTCCAATTATATGAAGAACAACGCAAATTTTTATTTTTCCCATTTTTTGCTCTTAATATTTTCAACCCTTTTCCTCATTTTGCCTAATATCATATCGTATTTAATATTTTCAATTTTTTTGGTACATTTTCTTTCAACTTTACACCATTATACAACGATTGTGACTGTTAACCGCATTATGGGAAAATAAATGCACCCACATTAACTATACATGTAACTCAGATTGATTATTGAAGACCTCACAAGCTTTTCTCTCTCTTCCTCTCTCATATGACAGCACCTATATGCATGTCAGTCAAACCTTCATCTCTCCTCTCTCACTGCTGCACAAAACTGACAACACCCATAAAGAAACATTATTTTATTCCCTCCCCCACTAAAAGACAACAGGCAAAATTGTCCAAATACACCTCATAATACCAAAATTCTCAACTTTTTGGAAACTACCCTTCAAAAAAAAGTCTCATACAATTAGAAATAGAGGTGGTACTATATTTAATGACAATTAAAATTCTAGTGGGTTCATTTGAACAACCTATCTATGCCATTGGATCAACACATAATATAGTTGTACATACTGTATCAACAAATTTTGTATTCCTAAAAACAAGAAATTACAAAGAAAAATAATTAAGTGGTTACAATCTCTATTGAATCATCTGATTCTTCTCTTTGCGATGAACACGATGCGAGGGTCTCGGAGACTTGATCTCGAATCGGTTGATTTTGAATTGGGTTTAATTTGATTTGAACTTCACATGATGTAAGAGTCTTGACGACTTGATCTTGAATCGGTAGAGCTTGATTTGCGTGACTGCAGAGCTTTATTGATTATCTTTGAACGAGCCTTCGAACTTTGAGGAGAGCTTTGTGTCTTTGATCGGTCAGAGCTTCGAAGTCTTTGATTTGTAAGAGCTTCGAAGTTTTCGATTTGTCAGAGTTTCGGAGCCTTGAATTTTCTGCCCCTTCAAATGAAGAAAGGTAGTCTATTTATAGGGATTTTGGGATGCTTGCCCATTAAGTGAAGCGTTTTGATTGGTCCACTTGGCGCATTCCTATTGGTCCCTTCCTTTTTGATATTATCACATAATTTATTTAATGTGATAATTATCAAAATATTATTTAAATAACCAATTAATATTTAATTTGGTTATTTTATTTAATTTGGGCTAATTAATTAATAAATATTAATTAATTAACATTTTCCTTAATTTTTCCGTGCAAACAGATGCCCCTCGAGACTTGTTCATAATTTATTTGAACGAGTCTCGAAAATTTGAAGACTTGCGCGGGAATAATTTTCTTTAATTCACACTTTCATTTATTGCGTGAATTTCGATTTGACATATATTTCAATTTACCATGTCGGCTATTATGACTTGCTCGAATTTGAAGTCTCGAACTGCTTGAATATGAAATCCCAACTTGTTCGATTTTGAAGTCTTGATTTCTTTTTGCATGTTTGATCCTTGTTTTGAACGAACCCGCAAAATTATATTTCCCACTTTTTTTTTTAAAGGAATAATAATTAAAAATTATAATCTCTATTTGAATAGGAATACAATTTAAAATTATAATCCTTATTTGAGAAAAAAAATACAATTGAAAATTAAAATGCCTATTTGGATGGTAGTATAATCCTTGCCATTCAAGAATTTTAACTCTCCCCAAATTGAATTTATTTTCCCGAATTGAATCCAATCCTTATGGTAATAGGATTACACAACTGTATATAAAAGCATACAAAAGTTTTTTTTCTTTAACACAATTGGAAGTTTAGACCATCAACATCATCATGCCGTCCTCAACATCAAGAAAGTCAAGCCATCAACATAACTTCAAATTGGTAATTTTGTTTTATTCCATTATTATACATTTTTTTACTGGAATTTTTTTTTCTGCCCATTCTCTTTTTTTTTTTTTTTTTTATTTCGTTTGAAGTATATGAAATTGGGGAACTTTTTTTGGGCCTTTTTTTTTTTTGCAAATAATATGAAAAGCAAGGGCATAATGGTAAATTGGCCAGCTTCATCTTCTTCTTCATGAGAACAACCCAGCCGCCGCCACAGATTCCGCCATCTGAGCAAATGCTTCCGCCGACGTTGGTCTCGGACACTGCTAGTCGCGCGGCCCTCATCCCTCCGGTGTCCCTTCATTCCAACAAAGATGAAGGCTCTGCCAACAACAATCGGTGGAAAATAAATCGCAAAAACAGAAGCTTCAAAACGCTCCTCCTCCGTTCGACTCTTGCTGGAAATTATCAGATCATAATGCACAATCTTCTTTTATTCTTCATCAATTTCAAATCGAGAATCACAATCATCAACAACAATCAACAATCAATATTGACAGAGTTACAAAGATTTTGTTTCTGTTCCTACACAATCAGTTTCAAATTCAACTAATCAATTTATTATCATCATCGGACCACACCAGAACCACCATTGGCAGCTATGGACCTCAGCGTACCGTCGCCATGCTACCGGCTTTCTCTTCGTGCGGCCTTCGGGCGGCGGTGTCATGAATTTGTGTCCCTGCAAATCAGCCTCATTATGTTGATTCCGTGCGGCCCTTGGGCAGCGGTATCACGATTTGCATTCCTGTTTCTGCAGCAAGCACTAATGGAATTTCAAATTAATCATGTCAACATAGCATTGACTGTAACTATAAGTTTACGACAGTCCATCACCACGATCCCGGCCTCGTGCACCGCGCGGCCTATAGGCGGCGGTGTCAAGCTTCTAGTTTCTGCATTCATGGATGGCGGCTTCATCACCGTGCTTCCGGTCTTGTGCATCGAGCGGCCTTTGGGCGGCGGTGTTTCGAGTTCCTGCCATCTCATCATGCTTCTGATTTCTTACATCATGCGGCCTATGGGCGGTGGTGCCTCGAGTTTCTACCAACTCACCAAGAACGCCTCTAATATCTTCTTCAAAAATCTCAGGCTTGGGTTCTCTGCTTCATCAAGTATGCTTAATCTTTTTTCAGAAATCCCATGGGTTCTCAACTAAGGATGCCTCTAATTTTTTTCAAAAATCCCAAGCTTGGGTTCTCAGCTTCAAGCTTCCAGCCTTCTGCATCTTATGGTGGTGGTGTGATGCTCGAGTTCATGTCTCTGTTTCACGCCTCTGTTTCTTGCTTCGAGTTTAGCGTCTTGTTTTTTTTTTTTTGCAATTTCAATTTCAACTTTTTTTTTTAACTTACTTTTTTTTTCATTGATCACTCCCAATTTTCTTCTTATGCAGTCTATTTGTAGAGTTATATCTCTTTTCAAGCTTCATCCATCCATCATTAATAACTTATTGCGCTTTTGCTAAAGTGTACCGTCACTGCCCAGCAATTTATCATGCTTTTGCTAACGTGCGCAGTCACTATCCCAGTAATTTATCGCGTTTTTTCTAAAGTGCACCGTCACTGTCCCAACTTAGACATATTCTGCTTTAACTTTATCCCGCTTTTGCTAAAGTGAGCCGTCACTACCCCAACTTGGACAAATTTTGCTTCAACTTTATTGCGCTTTTACTAAAGTGCGCCGTCACTGACCCAACTTGGACAGATTCTACTTCAACTTTATCGCACTTTTGCTAAAGTGCACTATCACTGCCCCAACTTAGACAGATTCTGCTTCAATTTTATCGCGCTTTTGCTAAAGTGCGCCGTCACTGTCCCAACTTGGACAGATTTTGCTTGAACTTTATCCCGCTTTGAAGCGTCATCAACATATTTCTTGTATTTGATCTTCCATCTTCTAACAAAGGTTCGAGAATCAGAATTTTGAATGATGATGGAGAAATCTCACACCCTGGCCTGATTCTTGCTTCTTAGAAATCTACCCAAGGATACTTTGGAGTTACAATTTCGAGCAAGGTAGATCCTCCACATATTCAAGATTGGATCATCCAACAAAGCTGTCAATTGAAAAATCGAGATGATGGAACTACAATCTTACTTGCAATGTGCTCCACTATTTACCTCTTTTACTTTATTCTTTGCCATCACATCTTGCTTTGTTAGCAAGTCGTATCTCTTTTGAAGAAGGATCGAATCATAACGTAGTTCAAACAGTGGAGATTTTTTTTTCTTGACATGTGACTAAACTTAGCAAAATACTAAGCTGCCTACGTACCTTCTTTTGGGAAGAAGTAAGTCATAATGTAGTTCAAATTTAACAATTTTTTTTTACATTTGACTGAACTTAGTAAAATACTGAGCTACCTACGTACCTTCTTTTGAGAAGGATCAAGTCATGATGTAGTTCAAATACATAAAAAAAATTTTTTTGTTTTGTTTTTTTTTTCTCTTTTTTTTATGCCGTTTACAGTTTTAACTCATGTAGGCCAGGAGTGCCGTCGAGCCTCTAGGCATAGTATTTCTTCAAGAACTTGTCGTTGATTAGCCGGATGCACACTCCATCTTGATCATTTTTCACCATAAAGACTTGTTCTTTGTTATCTTCTTGAAAGGTGATGTGGCCAACAAACACGTCATCCTTCTCATCTTCTTGGTGTTTGGGTTTTTATTAGCAGAGACTATTGTGTGTGGCTTTCCTTTCAACACAAAATTTGCTGTCACCACCCATTCGGTCTTTCATTCCATCCTTGAAAGGATTAGACTACACAAATCATTACAGTCAACGGTGACAGTAGTCTTTATACTTTTCGTTGGCTTTGTGACTCCCAATCTTTGATAGACAGAGGTCCTCTTTTCACCACTTTTTGCTAGCTTTGCAACTCCCAATCTTTGATGAATGGAGGTTTTCTTTTCTTTGACAACATTGCTCCTAATTCGGTCAAAGACGAAAACTCTTTTTGAAGAAGTTCCAAGGTGATCAAACACAGAAGGCTTTGAAGCATCGCATTCTGAGTCATCTTCTGCACTGATGAAATTTGTAACCGCCTTTTTTATCTTCAAATGTAGAGGAGGATGTCCTACACCGGCTTTAGACTTTTGGTCAGTATTTTTCTCCTTCCATTCTTTACGAATTCCTTGGGAGGACGCCTCTTCATTATGAAAGTCATGCTTCAACTTGATCACATTCTTGACACCTTATCCAGCCTTAGCCAACAATTTATAGGCATTTGGATCGAATCCATCAGACCTTTTGGGAGGCAATGATTCTTCTTCTTCTTGCAAACTTTGTGAAGACTTTGTAAAGTTTTGATAAAGTGGATTTGTTATTCTTGGTGCAACCAGACTTGTGACAAGAAGAGTCAAATTCTTCAAGCCTTCTGTGATATCTTCTTTCATCTTCAAAGCAGATGCTTGAGCGTCTTTGCCTTTAAACACTTGAACCCATCGAACTTTCACTTCCTTTGTCGCTGGTTGATTTTCCACCGTACTTTTCCCTTTGGATTCCTCTAGTTTTCCCTTTGAATTTGGTTCACTAGACTCCCATTTACTTTCTTGAGGAAGTGGAAGGATTTCTTCAATTGTAAACTCCTCTATGTAGAACTTTGCATCAGCAAAGTATGATTATACTTCAGTGAATGGTTTTGCATCGGTAACTATCATCTTCACTTGACCACCCTTTACATACTTGAAGCATTGATGAAATATTGATGGCAACACTTTATTGGCATGGATCCATGGATGACCTAACAATGCGTTATACGTGGTCCTTGAATTGATTACATGGAAGAGAACATTAGACTCCATATATTCAATATGTAACTAAAGTTGAATTTTTCCTACTGCCCTCTGTCCATTTTGATTAAAGCCATGAATCATTAGTCGACTCTGCTTTAACTCATCCATGGGTATTCCAATTTCTTTAAAAGTCTTAAGAGACATAATATTGACCGCTGACCCAGGATCAATCAAAATTCTATTTACTTTCTTTTCACAGATATATCCAGTCATATACAAAGGACGATTATGAGGTTTATCTCCAAGCACTTTGTCATTATCGGTGAAGGTGATTTTCTCAATACTAGTGAAATATGCTTTCACTTATTAAGCTTCGTCTTTATAATCTGGACTTTCTTCCTCTTCAACATTATGACAGGGGACATGAACTTCAACATCTAGAAAATCTTTTGGCATGAATTCTGCTAACGTGATAAGTTTTCTACTTTCTTGTGGAGCTTCATCATCCATCTTTTGCACTCTTGACGTTCTTTTGGATTTTCTAGACTTTAAAGGTTGTAGTGGTATAGCAGATTTCCTGAGCACCTTATTTTTTTATGGATTTGGCTTATTTTGAGAATGATGCTTCTTTTTATTTCTTCTCCGAGTAACTAGGGTCCAACCTTTATCGTCTGATTGATCCTCAGGAAGTTCATCATTATTTTCTTTCTGCTCTTGTGCATAAAGCTTGGGTGGAATATCAACCTTCTTCGGTGAAGAAGCATCAATTTCGATTGGATCAAACATGCCAAATTTCTCCATTGTCTTTGTAGGTGAGGAGGGTATGCTATTGATTGTGACCGTGGTGGAATTCGCCGTCACCTCCTCTTCATCCAGGACTATGTCACCATTTTCCAGCAACTTCATAATTTTGTCCTTAAAAATAAAATATTTCTCTATTGGGTGACTGATCAACCTGTGGTACTTGCAGTACTTGGGATCATTCACCTTGTTGGCTTGCTGTGGGCACTTCATCTCAGGCAATTGGATGAGATTGGCTTAAAAAAGCTCATTGAACATCCTTGATACTTCAGTATCTGTAAAAGGATACTGCTTTTCTTGTCTTTCTTTTAAAGAGACTTTTGGTTTCCCTTGTTGAGAAGCTGATTTTTCTTCTTGTTTCTTCTCAACTTTAGAGTTGACCTTGATGGGCGTTGTGGAAACTGCCATTGCTTCCTCGCTTTCTGCCTTTTAAGTGATTTTGACAGATTTTCGCCCTTCTTGCTTATCCTTACTTTTCCTAGGTTCTTGAACGGGGATGTCTTGATTCCCGTTATCAGAAATACTGAGCTCTATATCATGAGCTCGAGTTGCCAGTTCTTCAAATGTATAAGGCCTAATTCCTTACAGAATGTAGCGCAGACCCCAGTGCATGCCTTTGATGAACATGTCAATTGCAGAAGATTCAGACAACCTATCTTTGCAATTGAGACTCAAAGTTCTCCATCTTTCGATGTAGTCGATGATGGATTCTTCTTTCCATTGGCGGGTTGTAGTAAGCTCAATCATACTGACAACACGCTTGGTGCTATAAAAGCGATTCAAGAATTCACGTTCGAGCTGCTCCCAACTGTCAATAGATCCAGCTTCAATATCTGTGTACCAATCAAAAGCATTGCCCTTTAGAGAGCGAACAAATTGCTTGACCAGCCAATCTCCACTAGTTTCAGCGTTGTTGCAGGTTTCCACAAAGTGGGCAACATGCTGCCTTGGATTGCCTTTTCCATCAAATAATTGAAATTTTGGCAATTGGTAATTTGCTGGCATAGTCAGACGATCAATTCTTGGGGTGTATGGCTTGGAGTATGGGTATGATAACTATGATGAGGTTCCCATATGATCCTTCAATGCTTCTTTGATAAGCTCCTTCAATTGGATCGCAGCGATTGACCCATCATAAGCCACTTGCACGGTGTCCATAGGCTTCGTAGAAAAAGCAACTGCAACAATCTCCTTTTGATGGAGTTGTTGTTGTGCTGGTGAAGATTCATCAGCTTCGACTGCATGCTGCTTTCCAGCCATGCTTTCCAACTTCTTCATTAGCGCTTCAATTTGATTGTCCTTCTCAAGAATAACATCGTTAAGGACGTCCATTTGCTTCTTCAAGAGGGCTAGCTGGTCCTCCATTAATGCTGCATTTGTCATCATGACTGAAATCACACTTGAATCATCTGCCTCCAATTTTTCTTTATGTGATGTCTTTGGAGCATATTCAGCAACAGAAACAAGGCTTGCTTCCTCCGTATCAGTCAATTCTTGATTGGAACTTGTTAGACCAAAGGAGCTTTTTCGTAAACCGCATGGAGCTTTTTGATCTTGATTGGAACACCAGGGCTTGCATCAGAAGTTCCCCTAACATCAACGTTCATTGGAACTTCATCCTTTTCAGCAGTTTTGGATGTTGTAACAGCTTTTCCTTTCAGTGCTTTTGGGGTGATGATGATATTCCTTGGTGCCATTGATGATGATTTGAAACTTGAAACTTGAAACTTGAAGGTTGCAAAGTGAAGAGATGAGAGGTAGAGATGGTCCTACCGGGCATGCCAAAAATTTGTATTAACAAATTTTGTATTCCTGAAAACAAGAAATTACAAAGAAAAATAATTAAGTGGTTACAATCTCTATTAAATCCTCTGATTCTTCTCTTTGCGATGAACACGATGCGAGGGCCTCGTAGACTTCAAATCGGTTGATTTTGAATTGGGTTTAATTTGATTTGAACTTCACACGATGCGAGAGTCTTGACGACTTGATCTCGAATAAGTAGAGCTTGATTTGCGTGACTATAGAGCTTTATTGACGATCTTTGAACGAGCCTTCAAACTTTGAGGAGAGCTTTGTGTCTTTGATTGGTTAGAGCTTCGGAGTCTTTGATTTGTAAGAGCTTCGGAGTCTTCGATTTGTCAGAGCTTCGGAGCCTTGAATTTTCTGTCCCTTTAAATGAAGAGAGGCAGTCTATTTATAGGGATTTTGGGATGCTCGCCCATTAAGTGAAGTATTTTGATTGGTCCACTTGGTGCATTCCTATTGGTCCCTTCATTTTTGATATTATCACATAATTTATTTAATGTGATAATTATCAAAATATTATTTAAATAACCAATTAATATTTAATTTAGTTATTTTATTTAATTTGGGCTAATTAATTAATAAATATTAATTAATTAACATTTTCCTTAATTTTTTCCGTGCAAACACATACAATGCAAAAAAAATAATAAGGGCAAAGATTCAAGTTTGAGTGGTGCCAACTCTAACTCCTATCATAATTAACAACATTCACAAAAAATAATTATTAAAACGCCATACTCTTTGGGTCAATAACGTCTTTTCCTCTAAAAGCGCATATAAATTAGCCCAATTAAATATGTATTACTCCCTCCGTTTCATTTATATGTCCAAAATTTCCTTTTTGGGCGTTTCATTTATTTGTCCAAATTTCCCAAAATGGTAAGTTTAAGGTGTAATGGGAAGTGGCAAAAGTCTAAATTACCCTTGACAGTGATAGATTGTTGAATTAAATAATGGGTGGTTTTTGAGGTGTTGAATTAAATATGGAAACTTTTTGGGTTAGTGGGGATGCTTTTTGAGTTAGTGGATAACATAGAGTGACAGTGATGTGATAGTTGTCTGACTGTGTTTGACTTTTTCTGAAGGAATTGAATTTTCACAAAATAGACTGATTTTTAAAAACTATGAGCAAGTTAGATAAACTATGGCCAAATTTATTTGGCGAAAAGTGAATACCGGCCACAAGTATTAGAAGTTGGCCACAACTGTTTTAAACAAGTGGCCACAAGTCGTTAAACTTGTCCACAACTTTAATAAAGAGTTGTCAATAACTGCCCACAAGTGATAATAGTTGTGGCCACGAGTGTTACTATGTATGGCCACAAGTTTTAACAGTTGCCCACAAGTATTAGAAGTTGGCAACAACTGTTTTAAACAAGTGTCCACAAGTCGTTAAACTTGTCCACAACTTTAGTAAAGAGTTGTCAATAACTGCCCACAAGTGATAATAGTTGTGGCCACAAGTGTTACTATGTGTGGCCACAAGTATTAGAAGTTGCCCACAACTGTTTTAAACAAGTGACCACAAGTCGTTAAACTTGTCCACAACTTTAGTAAAGAATTGTCAATAACTGCCCACAAGTGATAATAGTTGTGGCCACAAGTGTTACTATGTGTGGCCACAAGTTTTAATAGTTGCCCACAAGTATTAGAAGTTGCCCACAACTGTTTTGAATAAGTAGCCACAAGTCGTTAAACTTGTCCACAACTTTAGTAAAGAGTTGTCAATAACTGCCCACAAGCGATGATAATAGTTGTGGCTACAAGTGTTACTATGTGTGGCCACAAGTTTTAACAGTTTCCCACAAGTATTAGAAGTTGCCCACTACTATTTTAAACAAGTGGCCACAAGTCGTTAAACTTGTCCACAACTTTAGTAAAGAGATGTCAATAACTGTCCACAAGTGATAATAGTT
>CATIWJ010054048.1:0-17200 GCA_949640765.1 Croton laevigatus | reverse complement strand
GAGAATTAAATTTGTTCAATTCAGATTCAAGAGCCACAAACAAAGCTAAGCTAAGGAATAAAAAACAAAAACATGAATTTGTTTAAGAAATAGGGTATTAGAATCTCACTTGCATTACCCATATCCATGCCAAACCAAGTTTCCACTACCAGAATTGGATTTACACAAAAGTCAAAAACCCAAATCCATTTAAACCTACAACCCTAGTATGTAATTTACTCCAAATAAAAAAAAAAAAAAATTCTTAACATACCAAAGAACACAAAATAAAAGTCTAACAACAGTTTCTAGTATCACATCTACTCAAATAAACAATTGAGTTTCACTGAAGAAGTTCGGGAACAAAGATCAAAACTCAGGAAAAAAAAATGAATAGATGAATTGCAGCAAGCTAATAGAGTTGCAAACGGTTGAAGATGGCAGAATTGGCTTGTTGAAGAAGAAGAGATCAAAGAAGAAGATGGCAAAACTGCTCGGCAACACAACACCCTATCTAAGAGGAATTTAAGCAAACGCTAGGCGGACACAACGATACTTAGGCAGAGCTGGACATTAGAGCAGATAATTTTGCTAAGAAGTGAACCAAACAAAATCAAATCTCTATAGAGGAGAAGATGAAAAAATGAAAATGGCTATGGCGAGAGCAAATTTTGGCCTCGAATCCTCTGTTTCCCTTTCAGTTCAGTCTCATGTATTTCCCCCTTTAAGTCAGTAAACATGAACTTGCAGAAGAAAAGGAGATGAAGCTCGACGGTCTGACGGTCAAAGGCCGATCGGATTAAAAGTGACTTTAACCACTATTCTGAAGCCTTTTTGGAAAAAGCTTGGAGCTTTTCAATTTTGGTGCCACTAGACAAGCCATGACAGTTACTACCCTTAACGCCTTTTTTCATCTCCAATTCAATTGCTTCCATTCTCGAATCTCTAGTTTCAGTTCGCTCCAATTTGCTTTCCTTTCTCGAGCTGTTTAATGGAGGAAAGATTCGCAGAACAAAGAACATAAGAAAGAAGCCGTTGGAGGAGTTTCACAAGAAAATATTAAGAAGCCGTTTGAAGATTTGAATTAACGGCTAAATGAGTTGGGCTTATTAGCTAATGACAGGTGGCGTGCATTATTAACAGGATAAGTTGCTCCTTAGGATGAAAACGGTATAGTTTTGTGATGTTTAAGAGGTGGAGCTAAATCAGCACACGCTGCTGCCGTTCAGGTGCATTCTACCTTCCGTTAAATATTGAATGGAAAGACAATTTTTAAAATAGTTCAAGGATTAAAAGCATCCATTAGTTTAGGGAACGACAAAAAGTCAAAAACTTAGATAGTTTAAGTGTGAAAAAATGTGATTAACCCCTTAATTACTATAACTAAAATTTTATGCTAAGAAAATACATTATGCATAAAATAGTATAAAAAACACATAATTTAGTCTGCATAGGTTAAAAACTATTTGACAGTAATTGCAACTATTAATCTGCAAAACAGTAAAGAGGTCGTCCAGTCTTTATGGAAATTTCAAAATGCAGCAATGGTATTTCTAAGAAACTTCATGAAAATAAAAAAAATAAAAATAAAGAAACAAGAACAGTAAGTAAACTATAGCTGCTAGTGCAGGATGTGATTGATCACAAGCTGCGAAGAAGAATTCCTTCAAATGTAATTCCTGGTCCGAAAGCTAAGGCGAGTCCCCATTCTTCACCCCCATCTTGTTTCAGTTCTTCTCTCATGTATTCCATAACATAGAACACAGTGTTGCTGCTAACATTTCCATAGTCCATTAAAGCCCTTCTGCTGCACTGTAATTTTTCTGGGTTTAGCTTCAAAGTACTCTCGAGCCGGTTAAGTATGGCAGGACCACCTGGATGAACAGCCCAGAATAAATCATTGAACTCAGTTAATCCAGCTTTGTACATAAGTTTCTTGCAGAATTCTTCTATGTTATCTTCAATCTTCTGAGGCAAGTCTCTTCCAAGTTTGAAATTTATACCCTCTTCAGAAAGACGTCCATCGATGACATTTTGTGTATCAGGTAATAATTGCTGAACTGCATAGTTCAGCTCCATGAACGGACGCTCCTTATCTGCGATAGGGTTGGCTCCAATTATAACAGCTGCAGCTCCATCACCAAAAAGAGCAGCCCCAACAAGGTCATAAGGGCGAGCTTTGCTAGGTGGGCGAAAACCAAGTATAGTAGTTTCAGAAGTAGTTAATAGAACACGGCTTCCTGGATTGTTTTCAGCTATGTCTTTAGCAACCCTAAGACCAGTAACACCACCATAACAGCCTAAAAAGTATAGCATAACTCGACTTACATCGCTTCTTAAGCCTAGTTGAGTAGCCAGATAAAGGTCGCCACCTGGTAGGCGTATTTCGCTGGAAGAGACATAGACAACATGAGTTATAGCTTCTGCTGCTCTTCCCCATTCCTTCATACAAGCTAGGCTTGCTTGCGTCGCCATCTCAACAACAGCTGGATTTGCTATTTCAAGCCTTTGTTTGATTGTTGGTGAGCCTTCAGTTACAAGTTCGGGATATTTGTCCAGAATTTCTGGTGACATAACTGTGTATCTTGTCTTCACAGTAGTAGTTTTACCTACCAAATTAAAAAAAAAAAAATGAAATCATTTACTTTTTTTTCATTTAAACCAATAAAATGAACTAGTAAGCATTCATATAAATTCCTCAAAAAAAAAAAAAAACAACACACATTGGTATAAATTACTATTTCACTTACAGAGTCGCTCCAATTTTTCCTTAATGGAGACATCTTCGCATTTGGTGTCTCGGATAAAGCCCTCAACAAGGCATTCCTGGGGAATAAGTTGTTTAGGGAAGGCTTTGCCAATTGCAAGTATTGTTGCCTTCCCTGGGGTAGGAGAGCGCTTAGTCGGGACAGGATAGCACCCTGAACTACCGCACCCTGAACTACCGTTACTGTCTGTTTTTGTCATCTTCAACAAGTCTAACTAGAATATAGTTTGCTAAGAAGATGACCTGTTGGAGAAATGATGAGAAAATAAGAGTATATATAAAAGTTCAGCTTGACTTGGAGAGAGGTTGGTGCCAAGCAAGACAGGCATGAAAAATAAGAAAATGCATATTGTGTTTGGTAACTTTTGGGTGTTTGTGGTTGGAAGCATGAGTCCTTCAATAAAGGGTAACAATCTTTTCCTGCCCTTTATTTTTCTCCAATTAATCTGCCTTTATAAAACCATTTTATAATACAGTTGGCCCAAGTCTCACTTACCTTTTTTTCCTGCAAAAAATTTGAAGAAAGGCATGTTAAAAGACTGTGACATCCTAAGAATTTGCTTAGTTAAATTCTGTACTGAATTTAACTGAACAGTTGCCAAATTCGATACCAAACAAATTAAACTATCCACCAAATTCCCTGCTTCTGATCTCCAAGCAACCGCAGGTTAGGGTTATTAAAAATGGCATATATGAGAAGAAGGCATGCACCGAATACTCTCTCTTTATCGCATAGTTTCACTAAAGAGAAAAATGAAATCTTTGACTTTGAAAATATCTCCATAATTTCACATTAAACGAGGAAAGGATGTGAAACAGAAAAGATTTTCTAAGTTTTGATAAAATAGTCTGTCTGCTTCAAAACACCAAGATGTCCAAGAAGATGTCAGGGCCATGCAACGGCATTGTTGAACATTTACTCAAATACCAGCAGAGCATGAGACACATACATCATAACATGACATGTGCACAAACAGCGAATCACAAGAGCAATATTCAAAATAATTATAGTGATTTTTCTACAAAGTATTGCAGTTGTATAAGGCTTTGTCACACAGGAAAAAAAAAAATTAGATTAACAGACATCTACATGCATTCTCACTTTATAATATAATAGAAGGTTAACAATACTTACATGGCCAAAATAAGCAAAGTTTATTTGAAGGGCTTCCTCCACCACCACCAACTAGCAATGCATTTAAGCCAGAATACAATGACTCACTGATGGCACATTCATAGACTTCCATAAGAGAGATTCTTGGACGGAGCATTCCCTAGTTCTCACTGTTTCTGATGCCAATGAAATTCTAATCTGGAAAGCCATGTTTAGTTCAACTTTTGCACTTGACTGATGCAATCAGACCTTAGAGATCTGAGGCCCATGCACCTCGAAACTAATTTCTGAAAATTTTTTGGACTGCTTCTCAATTAGCCTCCTCTTATAAACTTTACTGCTTCTCATGCGGCATCCTCTTAGATAGAAACTCTACTTCCTCTGATCTTCCAGCAGCTTCCAAGGCAGCTCTCAACTTTCCTAGGCAGCTCAGCTGTTGATGATTGCCTTTTTCCACCAATTGATAGTACAATCCAAAAGCTTCTAAAAGCTTTTTCTTTTTACAAAGGCCTTCAATTACTGTGTTGCACATTTCAAAATCAATATTATGATGATTCTCTAAACAGAATAGCATCATTTTGTGTGCCTCTAGTAACTTTCTGCTCTGAGAAAGGAAATTAATCAATTCTTCCATGTCAACCGCATACCCCTTATTATGAAGTAAACCGACAATATGAAATGCTTTATCCCGCAGTCCTTTGCTAAAGAGTAATCTTACAGTATGTGTAGAGAGGGAAACATTTTGTCTAATTTTAACCCGCAACATTAACTCTACAAAGCTAGCTGATTCACGGGCATAGCTCTTTTTCAAAAGTCCTGCAAGTATAGAGTGAAACATTGAAGTTGCAGGGACAATGGAGCTCTTTAGCATCTTCTCTAGTGTCTGGTAAGCAATGACGGGCTCATCCTTATGCAACAAACCATCAATCAATGACTGATAGATCTCAAAATCAGGATCAAAATTTCTTCTTAACATTAAAACCAAGAGCTTGTACCCGGCTTCAAATGTACCTTCCTTACAATGCCCCATTATCAAAATCTTGAAACAGACAGGATCTTGTGTCCCCCTTTTCATTAGTTGCATAAACAACCTGTCTGCCTTCTTGGTCTTCCCATTTTCACACAAGAATTGAAAAATAGATTTGTATGCTGCAACAAGGGGTTTTGAACCGTCATTTCTCAACAAAATATCCTTCTTTAGCAGCTCATCAAAGAATTTCTCTGCCCTCTCAAAATCCCCTATCTGACACAAGTTCCTTATCAGAACACTGTATGAAGCAGAGTCTGGTTGGACCTTTAGCTCTGTCATCTTCTCAAAAACCTTCAAGGCCTCATCCAAATTCCTCGCATCACAATGTGCATTCATCAAGGTATTAAAAGTACAAGTATCAGGAGAAAATCCTCCAACCTTGGAGGCTTTGTTCAAAATTTCTTTGATCTTATCCATCATTTGAACTTCACAAAGACCTTTAATAAGTGTGTTATAAGTAATTTCATTTGGTTTCAATCCTTTATCCACCATCTCTTCAAAAACAACTAAAGCCTCATCAATCTCTTTCTTCATACAATATCCTCTAATCAATGTGGTATAAGTAACAATATTAGGATTCAAATCTTCACTTCTCTTGACCATCCCCTTAACCACATTATGTGCAATCTTAACCTTCCCTGCTCTACACAACCCATCAACAAGCGTATTATAAGTCACAATATCAGGATCACATTTAAAACTCTCCATTTTCTTGAAAAATCTAAATCCATCATCAACCATTGAATTCTTACAGAACCCTCTAATCAAAATGTTAAATGTATACGTATCAGGAGTAACACCATACGTACCGAGCATTTCGTCGAACACACTCTTGGCCATATTGGTTCTTCCACGTTTAAGCAAAATCAGCAAGAGACTGTTAAATGTAACAGCAGAAGGAGAAACTCCATCACATTTCATCAAATTAAAAACCTTAACAGACTCGTCAAACAACCCAGCTCGACCATAACTTCTGATTAAGCTATTAAAGAACCTATCTTCAAGCTTAACCGTCCCATTAGACCTTCGCTTAATGGAAAACATGAAATTACGCGCTACATTGAGACTGCGGGCACGACCCAAGATTTCTAGCATCAAGAAATAGGATTGGTCATTGTGATTGAAACCCATTTGAGAAACCCAATTAAAAAATTGAAGCGCTTTTGTTGGGTCTTTGATAAGGTGAAGTAATTGAAAGACAGTGGTTTTAGAAAATGAAGGAGAAATAGATGAGAGGGAAGACTCGAGCTCAGTCGACCATGACTTGCAGTTGATGAGTCGCGCCATGGAAGTAGCTTTCTTGTATTTATCGCAGAGTCTTGGTTTAACACTAGCCTTCGTTTCTTCATCGTTATTGTTCTTGATTTCTCGAGAATAGTACCTGAGAACGACGAAAAGCTGTTGAAAGTTGAGATTAGAAAACCGCTTAGTAAAGAAAGGCAGACCCCTAGTCTGAGAAGTAGAAATGGCACTCATGAATACCGTCTTTCTGCGTTTACTGACAGACCGCAGGCAATGTATATGAACACACAGTTTCAAACAACGGAGGAGGGGTTTAGAACAAAAATAGAAACGGTACCATTTGGGGAAGACGGTGTTCAAGCCCACAACCCATGGGCCATAACGTTCATATGGGCCGAAGATTTCAACCCAGCCCAATATCATCCAGAAGCTCATTTCTTTTACGGTTAAAAAGTTGAGCAAAAGCAAAGCGTTTCTATTTTCGAAGTAGAGAAGAAACCAAAATAATGTAACCAAATAATCCGTATTGTTATTTGTTATGCTTCTTCTACATCAGTCCATGACCCACATTCTTAGCTTTATTATCTTTGAAGAGGCTATAAATAACAGAACTTGATAACTCATCCAACCCACTCACAGAAATAGTATATCAAGCAATTCTCTTTACAGTCTCCAAGAAGTAGCAAAAATGAAGGGAGTAGTAGCAATTTTGGTTGCTGTAGCTATTGTTCAATTCATGGTAATGCAAGGAGAAGCTGTGGATTGTGGCCAAGTGACTTCGTCTTTGGCACCTTGCATGACTTACCTGACTGGAACGGACACTTCTCCATCAGCTTCATGTTGTGCTGGAGTCAAGAATTTGGTTGCTAGCGCTCCAACCACCGCCGATAAGCGAGCTGCCTGTGACTGTGTCAAAGCCGCTGCCTCTCACTTCCCAATTAAAGAAGCTGCTGCCTCTGTACTCCCTCAGAAATGTGGAGTTGTGACAACTATTCCCATCTCCAAGAACACAAACTGTCAGAAGTAAGTTCTCTAATCACTTGCAGTTTTTCTTTCTTACATGACAAGTAATATAATGGCACTTGAACTAACATTTGTGTTCTTAATTTAATTGTTCCAGCATCAACTAAACTGAAGATATGTAGTTACAAGGAATAAAGGTTCGGGAAACCTTGTTGCTGTCCATCTTTTTTTCATTATTGATTATGCTAAAATAAGTGCTGGATGTAATGTGAATCCTGCTATATTTTTCTAATGATAAACCAAAACTTCGGATTTATAAGCTATTCTCAGCCCCTGCACCTTCTGAATTCTGATATCGCTGGTGTTGTTGTAGTCCTGAAATAACATCAAAAATGCCTTGGCTGCAGAAATTACAACAAAAATGCCTTTTCCGAGTGAGAACGTACGATCTGAAATAATTGGTTAATTATAACTTAATGAAAACGTCATGTAAAATATAATGCACAACTTCTGATCTATTTTCAAGAACATATTAAATTATTTCGTCAAAGAAAAGGAAATATTAAATTATGATCAGTGTGCCTAAAGATCTATAAGAATCACTACCGAAGAAACATGTTTAACCCAAAAATAGCACATGCAATTGAAGACGTTCAACACAGATTTTTACAACACAGATCAAGTGAATTCAGACGTAGTTTACTTTTCATCTAATGCCTGTCTTATGCCTTTTCTATAGCAACTACGGAACTTCAACTCCCTATGGTTTTGGGATGTCTAGCATCTCAATCCAAGAATTCCCCCACAAACAAAAAGTATTACTGCAGTTTGTTAGAAATGCTATATTTATATAAATGTGTCAGACCATTGAAGCATATAATCTGATTAAAGCTTAACAGTATATTACATCTAAGCTGAGCTGCGTCTAACTGTTTGATTCATCCTTGCAAAGTTGCCTCAAGCTTCAAGATGATCGTTTGTAGTAATACCTGTAAAATTATGAAGATGGAATAAATTTGCTTGCAAGGGTCATAGAGAGAGGAAGAGAGAGAGATAGATGAGTTTGAGGTTCTCTTCGAAAAAGAGACAACATACACATAGATCTTTATTCCATAAATGGAAGCATATTTTCGTAGAAGCCGTTCCACAGTGTACCACTGCGACCGATTTGATTCATCTTGATACCCAATACGAGGCATGTGGATTGAGGCTTTTCAGAAACACAAACATAAATACATTGGTCAACATATAAATGAAAAAGAAAAACATAAGAAATATGATTCCAAGTTAACAGCTGGCCACCTGCAAGAGGCTGTCTGGTAGACACAGATAAAATTACAAATCAAAATCATCCAACTATAAACTAAAAAAAGGTAGAAAATTATACCAGAATTCTGAGCTGCTGCAAATGAAACCTTGGACAGGCAATGCTCTAAGTCAGGAATTGAGATATCGCTACG
Source organism: Croton laevigatus (assembly GCA_949640765.1). Classification (NCBI taxonomy): domain Eukaryota; kingdom Viridiplantae; phylum Streptophyta; class Magnoliopsida; order Malpighiales; family Euphorbiaceae; genus Croton; species Croton laevigatus. The sequence goes on along the minus strand of CATIWJ010054048.1, from coordinate 8,645 downwards.
GGGCACTTTACGCCTAGGATTATATGATTGCACAACAGCCAAAGCCACCCACTGAGGAGAATCACATCCTGTGTCCTCTGTGTAGCAATACATAGGCAAGGAAGCAATAAAAGTTCAAAATAAAGCAAGAGGCCAATATGTGCACTAAAAAAAAAGGATTATAGAAAGGAAAAGACACCAGACAGTACAGAATTCTACACATCACGACATAATTTTAGCAAGAGATTACGAATTAATAGGAATTGTATTTTGCTTCTGTAAGCATTCATCACATTCAGCGATGAATAGCTACAAATAATAGTTTGTCATCAACACCAAACCTAGCAATAAATATAAATATAATATGCTTGGAACATCGAAATTTTCAGTGGCAGTAAATGAGGATGCAAGAAAATCTGTGTTTGCAGGGACTTTCCAATTGGTCCACACAGCATATATTTGCATACCATACCACACTGCATAATGCAAAAAATTTCTACATTTCTGATGACCATTAATGTGCACAACAAAATAATGCAAAAAAACTCACCATTGATTCTTATAAGATGGAGATCACCCAGATGTAGGTCCTTAAATTCATGGGCTCTTTGATACGCAATTGGGATACTTGATGACAACTTGGCAAGTGTATTAAACATTCCTCCATGGCCCCAATTTCCAGAGTCATCTACACAACTGCCAAATTACTATCCAAGTCAATGCTACAAGTGATATAGATTACTATTGAAAAAAAAAATTCCTCAAAAAAAAAAAAAAGAAGAGAAAATAAGTTTTGGAAACTAGTACAACCTATTTTCTATATAACAGAATGTTCAAAATCATCTCAAGATTTTAGCTGAAACAGAACTGAGACTTGTACTAATCACCATATCCATACCAAGAGCAAATTATATCCTACTAGAAAATAAGCTTATTAAAAAGGAAACAAATCATTTGCATCTCCAATACAATGGAATACCTGAATATGATGGTAGGCTCAGATGGGCAGACTTTTGCTGGATCTGTACAATCTCCTGCAACAAATTGTACAGAACCAGAATCAGACAATACATCACCAACCACATCTTTGTCAGGGTCTTGAATAGACAACGAATGGTATCCAAGAGATTCCCACTTAGATAACTTCTTCTCTTCTGCTTTCTTTCTTGCAGCCTCAAGTTTGAGATGCCTATCCTCAGGTAAGTTCTTTCTCTGTGGCACATCCAAGAAGCAATTGTCACTTGATTTTGATGCTTCCTTAAATTTCTCAACCCATGAGAGATATGACGCCTCATCAAGACCAGGATTATAATCGACTAAAGCAGGACCCCCACTGACAACATCAAAATGGCTGTTTGAATCAATTTGATTAAATTCATATGCAGTGTCATCCTTCCCCAATCTCCGATTATTGTGCATTGCAATTACTTTTTCGGTCATAGAAGTCAACTGAGAAATGTTCGGTTCATCTGATTGTTCAGTATTGATATCTGAAGGATCAAATACATGTAATCCAAATACGATAGATCGTAAATCAATGGTTTCAATTCCTGTTTCGACTCCTTCTCGTTCCATAACTTCATCCCCTATAACATTATGACTAAGCTGCAGTTTCTTTGCTGCCCTTCGCATAATAACCTACATCCACACATTTGAAGATCCGACAGTTAAAAAAGGACATCAATTAACAAGTGACATACAAATTCTTTTGTCTCACCTCTTCCACAGTTTGCCTTGTGACCAAATTTATTGACAACACATGATTCATTTGACCAATCCGGTGTGCTCTCTGTAAAGCCTGCTTGTCAACCTGGGGGTTCCAATCTTGCTCATAAAATATAACCTGTGCATAATATTTGTGAAATGTCAAAAATTATATGGCACTTCTTGTAAAAATAAAAAATGCAGAAACCACTACTATTAACGCAATAATATGGCAACAACTTCTGAACCTTTAGCTATGCAATCATTATAAGTCATTTAAAAAAAATAACATTTAGGCTCTTCAAATATGTCATTTTAAGTGGACGCAAATACTACATAAGTCATAGACTTTATGCGCAAGCAAGAGAAAGAAGGACCCTTACAATGTCATCTCTATACGGATAAATAAACATATTACTGAGTTCATAAACCAAAAGATTATTGGTCTGAAATTTCAGAAAAAACCCACCGTGTCAGCAGCCACAAGATTTAAGCCAACTCCTCCAGCACGTGTAGATATCAAGAAAACAAAAGCACTAGTTTTGTCAATTTCAGAATTCAACTTCCCTGATTGCCCGCTAAAACTTCTTATGGCAGCAAACCGTTCCTCAGCCCGGACTGATCCATCAAGACGCTCATAGGAATACTTGCGTAACTCCAAAAAATCCTAAATCACATAATACATATAATTAACAATTTTCTTAAAAGAAAACCAACACCATCTAACCAACCTGAAGGAATTAACAGAACTTTATGGATAGAATACCTGTAAAATGTCAAGTGTATGGGTCATCTGAGCAAAGAGAAGCACCCGATGTCCAGAAGCATGTAGTTTCTGAAGTAGTTGGTCCAAAATTATAAGCTTTCCGCTAGCCTGGAATTTAAGACAACCCTCAGTAAAATGGATTGCAATGAAATTAAGAAAGCGCAAAAGGCCTTCTTAAAATAGCGGAATCTGGGAACTTAAGCCGCAGCTTATTGTTGCCTCTTTCTGACATAAAAACTTATATTTAGGTCATTTGTACAGATATGGGAACACATCACTTGGTTCAAACTCCATTCATTATCACATACACTGTGTACCTGTACTAGGTGTTCACCCTCTTCAAAGGGTTCAGGCTCAATACCAGGAAAAAGGTAAGGGTGACTACATGCTTTTCGAAGCTGTATTACCTAGAAATCACAAGGCAAAAAAGATAAATAAAAAACAAATAATGCAACAGTTTAGGAAATACATGATGCTTGAGGCCAAATTGAGAAGTGAACTTACAATATTCTGTAGAGATTGTTGACTGGAAGATGTAGAAGACAATGCAAGAAGTTTTGAAAGCTCTTTCCTCAGAATTGACATATAGACCCTCTTCTGGAGGTTGACCAGTGGAGCCACCCTATCATTATCAAGAAAAAATATGAAATCAAATTCTCGAGCAAAGAGACACTAGGACGTGTCCTGTCCTGAGTCGCATAACATGATCTAATATCTGAAACACAACAAACTTACACAGTAACCTCAGTAAGTGGTGGAAGCAGTAGGATGCCACACTCTGCAAGCTTGGATTTTGTTCTTCGAAGCATGAAGGCTTTTAAAATGCATTTCAAAGTCTTGAATTGCCCTTTCACCTTTTCTGCACCAAACTCTGTTAAATAATTTTAGGAGTCAAATATGTGCATGATTTAAATCTTAAAAAGCAGGTGTACTAAACTTGAATCTAAAAGTCATAACTCTGAAGTTGACATACTACCAACTCAAATAGTTAAGAGGAGAACCTGTTGTGAGATTTCCAGCTTCTTTGAATGTGGAAAGGAACTGCTCCTGAGTCCCAAATACTAAAGGCATACAAAAATGCATTAAGGCCCATAGCTCAGTGAGATTGTTTTGAATAGGAGTACCAGTCATCAATAGTCGTCTTGGAATCAGAAAACGCTCTTCAAGGACATTATATAGAACCTGTTGTGGTTTAGTTAAAATAAGTGATAAAATATTGTTCATAATAGAAAAATTGGGTTCTAGATATAAATGAAATCATAACTAGACATACACTTGAAGGATTTTTAAGTCTTTGAGCTTCATCAAGTATTGCATAATGCCAAGGAATTTGAGAAAGGAAATCCTGATCCATCAATGCTATATCATAAGTTGTCAGCAACACATCAAAACGCAACGATGATCCCTATAAGCATATGTCAAACAGATAACGCGTAGTTTTAGATTGCAGAGAAATGTCTGATTAAAAAAAAAAAAAAGGTGTAACCATGAGAAAATTATGTAGAGATTAAATTTGTAAAGTTGCATTGCAAGATTAACCCACGTCAGTCAATGAGGAATGTTCTTTTACATGCTCACACATTGTCCTGCGAAGACTGCGCCGGTGTTCTTTGTCGCCGACATATCTGAGGACCTTTAGTTTTGGAGCAAAGTTTGTAATCTCCGAGACCCAGCCATCTGTGACACTTAGAGGACACAAAACCACTGCAAATGTTTGAACAAAGGGCGAAAAATCAAAGAACACTTTTGAATTCTGATAAAAAAATTCAAATGGATGACAAAAAATTCAAATCCAATTAATCAAAAATAGATCTCGTTTAACTTACAAAATGGTCCAGGTGACTTTTGTTGAAATTTCAAATAACTTAAGAACACAATAGCTTGCAGCGTTTTCCCTAATCCCATCTGCCAATCACTAACCCAGATTCACTACACAAAGTAATGAGCTAATTGAATTCTATGAAACAAATTAGCACTTAGTTACTGTAATTTTTGGCATTAAATTCATCTCCTCTGCAAAAGAGCGTTTGAGAACTGAAAATGTACCTCATCTCCTGCAAACAAAACGCCACCGTTAATTTTTCCGGCAAGTTTTGTTTCCTTGTAACCAACTTAAAAAACTAGTAAGAAGAAAAGACTACCGAGAATAACGTTGACTCCGAGAAGATATCTTCGTACAAGCCACGATACACCTTCCACCTGGTGAGGTTTAAGCGTCGCTGTAATTCCAACCTCTGCAGAGTTTAGAGGAATGTCATCGCCGCGTGCGTCAGCGTTTAGTATAATCGTAGTGGCTGCGGTGAGTCTCTGCTCGCAATTCATCTCTTTCTGGTTCGTTGAGTTGTATTAGGAACCACGGAATTAGTAGAAATGAAAATGGCGGTTTTGGTTTCAACTGGGAGGACGAGGAGAAGCTTTTTCCCTCCTTATTTGCAGACGGCAAATAACCTGTGATGTCGTTCTCTGTTGGACTGCAGAAAGCCAGAAACTTTTTATTGTCAATTCAAATCAGAGTCCTGCCCAAGTATACGACTTGTCGCAAATATACGTTTACAATACGACACGCGTTCCTCGAGCACGTAATGGAGAGTTGGTCTCAAAAAATAATTTTTAGAGGCGACATCCTTCGAGAATCAACTATTGTTTTTCTTTTAATAAAACTGTAATTTTGACTCCATTTTATAGTGGAAAGGCAAAATCCAAATTTTAAAAACTAAAGTAAGGGAATAAATTATAGTATTATTTAGGATTTCACCTAAATAATGCTCGGTTTACTAGACTCATCTAAATTATTTAGTTTTTTTTAAATTCAATTTTATTTTAAAAATTAATTAATTATTAATTAGGTGAAACTAACTCTTAATTCTATTTGAAAAAATATTAATTGCATTCAAATCATGCATTCATTCAACCATTAGATTATCAATTCGTACATTCATCAAAATAAATAAATAGCATTAAAGTAAATAAATAAATCTTATTCCTCGCTTTCGAGGAAAAGTTACCATTTAACCTCTAAATATATTCTACCCTTTTCAAAATACTACCTCCGTCTTTTTGAATTCTTTACATTTCAAACAGTATGCTTAGGTTGAAGTTTGGTGTTGATAGTTTGACGGGCTGGGTTTGGTAGATTAAAGTAGGTTTAGGTTAGTTATAAAGTATGATTACTGTAGTTTAATAATATATAAATACTATTTTAATCTAACTAACTCAACCCATCAAACTATCAACACCGAACTTGAATCTACTCAACCCTAAAAAAATGTAAAGAACCCCAAAAGACAGAGGTAGTAGCTCTCAAATTACCCAACTACTTTCCTAAGACATGTATAATCCTAAATTGGTCCTTTAAATTTCATTACACTTGCAATAAAGACCCCTAAAAATGTAATTAACCACGAATGATCCCTCAAACCACTAATCATACCAAAAGGGACCCTAACATGCCATAGCCATTCTCATTCATGGATTCTACATCATAACATGTAAAAATTCATCCATAAATAAGTATTTTATTAATAAAACATTAAAAAAATATTAAACATTTGTTCTAAACACTACATTCATCAAATCTAATGTAAAAACCTAAAATGAAAATGAATAAATATAAGGAGATCTCTCGAGATATTAGCCTTCAAACCTTTAAACTTGGTTTAAACTCGTTTTATCATAAAGTAACTCACTTGAGGGCTTAAAAGCCAAAATTCCATTTTCTGACAAAAAAGTGATGTTGGACTGAAAAATAGTATCGTCACGACACTCAAGGCAGTCTTGAGTGCTGTCACGACACTATTTAATGTTGTCATTTGCAGTAGTATTTCTAAGGGTACAAAAGCTTTAAAATGTTCAAAGGGACCTTGAGGCTTCACGAGGGAAGTGCCGCCATGGCACTCTAGATTGTTGTATGGTATTTCAAAAGCCATGAATGGCACTTTTCTAATGAAATCTCGTGTCCCTTCTAAAGAAGACTTGAGATTAGAGGCATAAACCCTTCAAGATGTCCCAAAAAATGCCCAAAATGTAAGGAAAAAGGAAAAATAATAGTTTAATAAATTATCTTGCCCTCAAATGCGACTTCGATGCAAAACGAGCTTAGATCCACACCAAGCAAGCTCTACCAAGCTTCCTAAGAGATACCCAAAACATCTTGATCTTAAGATGTCTAATTGTGATTCAAAGAGAAACCTTATTAACAATAGTAAATCTCCATTGAAACTTAGTTTTCTCTCACCAAACTCACAAAATCTCACCCAAAATCAGCAAAAAAAAAAAACCCCTTAAGATGCCCTAGAAATCCTATATCCTATTTTGGGCAAGAGAATAATCATAGTAATGTAGGATAATATTCTAAATTTCACCAAAAAAACCAAGAAGAACAAAAAAAAAACCTTCTACCGCTTGAAAATACGTTATTTATAGCAGTTTTTGAGATTTTCTCCCTAGACATGTGTCATCATCTTAGGACATCATTCTGCCCAAGTTTAAAAGAGTGGCATGGTAGCGAAGAGTTGTTGTGTCGGCATTTCTACGTGTTATCTGCCACGTCGTCGTTCGTGTTCCCCCAGAAAGGACAAAAGAGTGTCATCACGGCACATAAGAGTGTTGTCAAGACACTCCTATGTGTCTCTTTCTTGATCTCCAAGAATGCCAAAATAGTGCAGTCACGGCACTCTATAGTGCTATCACAGCATTCTCTAGTGCTGTCATTTCTGGCAACCTCAAACTTTGGAAAAACTTGCAAAAACGCTTGCAAAACCTTCCGTTCAAGCTGAAAACCCTTTGTAAACTCTTCCGATGATGACATAACCATTTCGATTGGGAACCTTACCATCCGATGAAGTTAGAAAACCCATGCAGACAATCTTATATGTCCTTCGGGATTACGTCCCGTGTAACGAATATTGAATTCATTAATTGGAAGAATTACGATGAGTTTATTAATTGGAAGAATTACGATGAGTTTACTTCGCACAAATTCTAAAGATCAATTTTATCTAAAAATCTCGATGGATAGGTTTAAGACGTAAAGTTTTGAAAGTTTACTTGAAGAAAGGCTCAAAGAGAAGTTTGCTTTAGTCGATTTGTATTGTGAAACAATCCTTAAGCTCGAACCTCGAAACCTGTAGTTTTCATCATTTGGCTATGTTTCGGGGTCAAAAATTAAGCTTTAACAATACCTATAGAATTTTATACAATATTCAAATATAAAAACAGGAGAAAAAAAAAAAAAAGAAAAGAAAACTTGAAACTTTTTGCCATACCTAAATATTGATCTTTAACATATATTCTTTAAATCCTCCAAAAATATTAAGCCACCAAGCACTTATTTTGTTATTCCATCTTCAAAGCCATGAATAACCACATGGAGATTATTGGAATAAGAATAGCATATTTTCATACCCAAACACAATATATCTACAAACCTACAAGAATTAAAACCATCAAAGATCTTGTAGATCTGCTGTAAAACAAGGTAGATTCATCTCTACCATAACTAAAAGGGAGTAGGCCCTATAAAAGTTAGAATAGAAACACATTTAAAAAAAAAAATAAAAAAAAAATAAAAACAAGAAACACTAATTGAAAAAGAAAAGAAAAGTAAACGAGAAAGAAGGCTACTGCCGGTGATGAACATCAACAATAGACAACAAACACTATCAACCAAAGCTTTTAGTAGATAGAGTTTATATAGAGAAAGAAAAGAAAGAAAAAGGTTAATGCGTCTCTAGTCTTTAGATGTAGGGGTTTTGACGACTAAAATGACATTTTCAACATAAACTTTGGATCAATTAGCAATTTTAACACTTTTTCAACTTTTGAAAAAAAAAAAAAAATTGCATAATTGAGAATAATTTCATTATATTTAAACAAAAGTGAATGAATTTTTTATTTTTTTCATAACCCAAGATTAGTTAAGTAACCCATTGAAACGAGTGGATAATTAAAATGTGATCATTTTTAGTTCAAGCTGACATTTACTTAATATTTTTAAATAAATGTCAAATATGTGACATTTATGAAAAATAAGAACGAAAAAGTTATTATGTACTATAATTTTCCAAAAATTATTTATGTCTTCAAAAAAATCATTTATATATGAGTGATTGACTTTATTTTAATTTATTAATTTTCTTGAAATTTAATTTTTACAAAATACTATATTTTTATCTAGCATATGGCCTGAAAATTATCA
>CATIWJ010054034.1:0-43830 GCA_949640765.1 Croton laevigatus | reverse complement strand
AGGGCCTCTAATCAGGCGGCAACTTCATTAAGTAAGTGTAAAAATTTCCCACCAAAAACATCATTTCACATAATTGAAAGTACAAATATATGCATATAAAATTACATATCACCATTTACAAATTCAAATTTGAAGCATGATAATTTCTCAACAATTTACAAAACCCAGCAATGCTTCCAACAGAAAATGCTCTCTTCTTCAAAAATTTTTTCACCTCCATCTTCACAAATTGCAGCACATTCAAACACTTCTATCCTCAGAAATTGCAGGAGATTCAACAGCTCCATGTTTACAGAATGCTGCTGATTCAACAGCTCCCAACTTACAAAATGCAGCAGATTCAAGCCCTCCATGTTTACAAAATGCAACTGATTCAACAGAGAGAAACACAGAAAATGCAGCACATTCAACAGGTACATGTTTACAAAATGTAACTGAATCAGCAGCTCCAAACTCACAAAATCCGGCTGCTAAAAAAAGGAAATGTGGACCTTTATCTTTAAAGCAGCAAGCAGTAACAAAACACATAAATGTTAATGATACAGCATATAGCATCACTGCTAACTCAGTTTACCCTACACAAAATGATCCAAACATCATTGCTAGCTCAAGGATCATGGAGGATGAAGATAACATCATTGTCAGCTCAGCAAATCAGAACAACGAAAACAGCAACACAAATGCAGAAAATATGGTAGCATGTTAACTGAACATGCAAGCTATAGCAGATTTCTTTGGCTCTTCTGCAACAGCATTTGACAATGAATCAGTTACTATGATCCAAATTCAGTCCATAAATGAATTGATCACCTCAAATTTTGAGGGAAATCAGTTACCAGAATCATTAGATGAAGAAGATGACTGTTTCTTTGATGAAGAAGAACTTAGTGATGATGAATATGAGGAAGAAAGCATACCTGATGCTGTACCTGTTGTTGCAGCCCAGCAGCAAACCAATTCAATGTCTAAAAGATTGAGCAAAGTAGAACTCCAGCAAATACACCAAGAATTTTTATTAAACTATGATAAAGGTAAGTCAAGCAAGGCATAATTCCAAGACTGTACCGACAGTTCAGTGTCTCAAGAGTGTCAATTTCCACCCAATGTGCAAGGGTTAAAGAACAAATCAGCTCAAGCAGAACTGTGGAGAGTGCAAGAAGATATATAGGCAGCAAACAAGTGAAATTCATAACCCCCAATGAGGTAAGAGCTCTTTCCCCCAGTAAAAGAACAAGTCAATTAAGACTAGCAAAGGCATTAAATTGTTCTACGACCACAATTAGAAAACTCATAAATGAATGGATAATTAGACCTCATAGTAGTTCTTTGAAACCATACTTGACCCTTAATAACAATCAAACTAGAATGCAGTGGATCATTAACCACATCACTTGGTCTTCATTAACAAATGATATGGTATTTCATGATTTCTCTGACTATATACATATAGATGAGAAGTGGTTTTTTCAGACACCGTAAAATATGAGATACTATTTGTTGCCAGATGAAGTTGACCCCTATAGAGCATACAAGTCTAAAAGATTTATACAAAAAGTCATGTTCTTAAAGGTAGTTGCAAGACCAAGAAGAAGCAGTGAAGGCACATATATTTTTAATGGTAAAATATGGCTGTTTCCCTTAACGCAAGAAGTTCCAACACAAAGAACAAGTGTAAATAGAGTAAGAGGCACAATGGAGGTTAAGCCAATACAGAGTATCACTAGAGATGTAATAAAAGATTGTTTAATCAATAAAATCCTACTTACCATTAAGAAAAAGTGGCCAGACAGAAATGGATGCAAAATTTTCATACAATAAGACAATGCAATACCTCACATATTATCCACAGATTCTGATTTCATTAATGCAACAACATCAGATGGATGGAATATTCAGCTAATTCAACAACCTCCTAACAGCCCCGATCTTAATGTCCTAGATCTAGGCTACTTTTAGGAGCTTACAGACACTACAACACCAAAAATACTCAAAAACAGTGTAAGAACTTATAGATGCTGTTGAATAATCATTTGTTGAAGTTAATGCAGAAACATTGAATTTTACATGGCTAACTCTAATGTATTGCATGAATGAGATTTTAAGAGTTAATGGGTTGAATAATTATAAGATACCTCATGTTAACAAGAGGAGGATGGCAAGAAATAATGTTTAACCAATTCAAGTTAAGCCTACTATTCAGCATGTGGCAACAATTTTATGTGAGCTGAATAAAGTCATACTAGAACTAGGGGGTATTGCAGCAACAAACACAGCAGTACAAACAACACAAGAAGAAGATGTTTGAAGCATGATCATGCATGCAAATTGATCAAATTTCAAACTCCTTTTGGAAGTGGTTTTTTGTAAGCTTAAGAATATGTTTTGAGATGTAAATGTAACAACATCAATTATGAATATTCATTTTGTTATCCAATCATGTATGTATTGAATGTGGGGTGGCAATTTAGAAGCCTTCGAAACCACATAAATGTAATGACTAAGCTTTTTCAAGTAGTCATTAAGTGAACTCTCATAATATTGTCAAATATCATCATTGAGTTACAAATAATTACAAAAATATACAAACAGCCTCTAAATTTCAAATAAACCGCGAAACATCATTGCTAGTTCCAATCATGTATATATTGAATGTGGGGTGGCAATTAAGTAGCCTCTAAAACCACATATAAATAAACACTTATAGGTTGAAGTATTCTTCAACAACTTAACTTTCAGATTTTTTTTATTTACATATCATCATTGAGAATTAAAATAAGATAAGCACATACTACTTCTAATTTTTTCAATTCTTTACATCCCAAAAAAACAGAATAACCAATGCACATATCATGAAATAATGAAATAATATCCACTTACTGATAATCATTATTATACAGATGGGATTAGGGGAACTAATTAGGGGACAAACTCACTTACATGGCTGTAAAACAGCCCACCAAAAACAGCATATCATAATTCAGTTAACTCTCAGCATGTAATCACATATCATCATTGAGTTACCCTGTAACAACATATCATCATTCAGCTACTTGTAAGTGGTACTCAAAGTTCGCATTACAAATGAAGTATCCTCAGATTTGATAAAAGAACAACCATCACTGAGTAGCAAAATTGATTAAAATAGGATGCCATTCAATATTGCATTCAACAAAACCAAGACAGAAAAATATCAACAGTTTTCAGCACTGAGCAAGACATTTCCATGAACAGAAACCCATATCAATTCCAACAGAAAAACACCAATTACATTAGGGACTTGAGCACTAACACTTACAAGTATCCGAATATGATTAAGGGAACTCTCAGAATGCAAAAGTGAAGAACCATCACTGAGTTTCAGTCAGAATAAACGAAGGCACCAATAAACCAACAAATCAAGCACTGAAGCAGAGATTTGAATGAACATAAACCATTATCATTCAACCCAGCATATCATATTAAAATTACACCGCAAGCGAACATGCAGGATAAATCGCAGCACATCAAAATTGGTGCTATTTGTAACTGACATATTATAAAAAGTAAATGCATTTATACAGAGCCATGCCATCATCAAAAAGGAACGCAGATCAGAAAATGCACAAGCAAACGCCTCATTTCAGGACAGAAAAGAGAAATTTAAAGTTTCAGAACTTACCTCACTTCTTAGAGAAGTGGTGCGGTACAAGCCCAAACAAATTTCCGGATGACAGTAGTCATTCTTTAGGGGGAACCCATAAAGTGGAAGTTACCTCATGCTCTGACTTTGGCCCATCGTCACAGATCGAACTAGAAGTTAGAAGAACAGTTGTAAAACCAAGTGGGTTAGATATATTTACAACAGTTGTTTCCTCTTCTGGGTTAGATATGCCATTATCATCATTCACTCCAGAAGAATCGATTCAGAAAAACCGATCTAGGGAATCAGTTCCAACGGTATCCGATTCAGAGGAAGGGTGAAATAAGGGATCATGTGAATCCCTAAAATGCTTCCCATCTTCATTATCCATCGTCGAAACTGTCACAGATTCCTGGCTCAGTTTTGGATCTTCATCATCGTTGCGGTTGCTGGACTCAATTCAGAGGAGTTCAAGATACATATTTTTTTTATAGAGATACAGATAAAGCGAAGAAATCGAGATAGACAGAGATGGAGAGCGAAAGAAATTGAGAGGCTTGTGTCTCAAATCAAGGGTTTCAAACGGCAAAGAATATAGGGGACGGCAAGTGAAGAGGTATCAGATCTAGGGTTTGAAAGATACCCACAGAGAGAGAGGAAGAGAAACGAAGAGGCAATAATAATGAGAAATGCTAAAGTCGGTAAAAAACGAGGGAGTATGGAGAGATGTTATTACTGTTGGAGGAGGTTAGGTGGGATATAAAATGGGTTAATGTAAGCCCAAAAGGTGGCTTAGTGGTAAGGCACCTCTTTCTTGGGAACTGAGGTCCCGGATTCGAGACTTATCACTCCCATTTTCCATATCCCCCAAGTATAATAGAATATCTATGTCAAAAAAAAAAAAAGATTAATGTAGATAGTGTGGGGTAATTAAGTGGTAGAGAAATAATAATAAAATATGTAGAAAATTTGTTTAAAAAGGAAACGTAAAGAATTGAAAAAATTTGCCAAAAACGGAAACGTAAAAAAATGAAAAAACTGGAGGTAGTATTTTATGATTGTAACGCCTAATTTCATTAGACACTTAATTATGTCTATTTTTCTTAATAGTTATTTTTTAAATGATTGTTTGAACGTTATCTATATTTTTTATTATTTTTAATTAAATTATGAGTTGAAAGTTTTGCCATTTTTTAGGAGATAAAAATACTAAAATAGTGTTTTTTAAATAATAAATAAAAATTTTAGTTATTTTTAACTTAAATAATGAGTGGTTAACAAATCATATGCTTAAAATAATTAGTGTAAAATAAAAGAATTTAAATAAAAATTATGTAAAACTTATGGATTTATTTATTTATTCCTTTCAATAAAAGATGATGCTAATGAAAGTTGTAATAAGTTGTGACAAAAAAAAAATATTTCTAAACCTAGCCCTTCTTTTCATCAAATTTTGTGCATGGGGCAGGCATAAGTGAAAAGTTAATTTAACTGATGGTTATTCATTTTCTTGCTATTTTCTATCTTTATTTAACTTTTTATCAAATAAAAACTAGCCATGCGATACTCCGCAATGGGTGGCTAGCCCATCGTAACAAGGGAGTAAGGCCGTCTCTAATAACATATTAAAATTTGAGTTAATTCAATTTGAATATCTGAATTGATAGGAGGGGAATTGCCCAACCTTATATTTGATTAAACCTATTTACTCCTAATCAATATGAGATTCTAATACTTTTAAGAGAGGTTTTATTTTTCTTCATTGGAATTTAGTCCTTCACAAACTGGATTATCTTATTTGTATTCTATTGTTTGAATTATTTTGTTTATTGATAAGGAGTGCAATAAGAGATACGAATTAATTTTTTGTGTATGGATTTGAAATTGATATTATGAGATTTGTTGAAAGATTCAAGCGTCAAGGGCTAGCCATCAATTACCATAAAAACGCTTAAGAAGTCAAACCGAGTAGAACAAATTTAAGATGTTTCATATTAATGTAATTTTTTTTTTGACATAGATATATCATATTCTATTTGGGGGATATGGGGAAGGGGATTGATAAGCCTCGAACCCGGGACCTCAAGTTTCAGGAAAGATGTGCCTTACCACTAGGCCATCTCTTGGGCTTCATATTAATGAAATTTGCTAAATTTATATCTCATTTTATAATTTTTTTATGATAAAATATCTCCTCCCTAAAATGAAATTGAGGGAGTATATATATGATAAAAGCTTTGACCTTGTGTTTGGTAGGGGGAAAATTGTAGACTTCTGAAAAAAAAAAATTAAGACTAAGCTTAATTAAAACAAGTTTACCTAACTTTTTAAATGTCCACTCTCTTGTGTGCTATATTGCTGTGCACATTTAGGCACTATTAACATCCTACGATACCTGATTTTTTTTTTCTCTCCTTTGATACCTGATTTTAATCTTATATAATTGCTATTGACTTTTCGGATTAAGTCCCTTTGAGGTTCTTGCTTGACATTTTTGTCTTTCTTTCTTAATAACCCCTTGTGTACTATTCTAAATTTAATAAGTCTTATGCCAAATAAAACTAGACATCTAAGGCTACATTCAATTAAATTTTCATATCCGTCCGAGTTATACATAATTTTTTTTTAAACGTTTCAAATTCGAACCTACTGCGCTGCCTATAGGTAGCTTGCACACTGTTTACTAGTTCAGCCATAACTCTGTCTATACAACTCCAAATTGAGTGATTCTAATTTCTAAATTTATATAAGATATAAGGGAACAACTCTTTATGTTTTGTATGTTTACAAAATAGGTTATATAATATTCCAAAATACGAGTTGAATTATGAGGTTCTGCTTAAAACTTTCCTGTATGTAGGTTCCGTTTGAACATGCATAACTCCATATACGTTTTTTGAATTTGTCAAAAATGATTTTCAGAAATATTCTAGACATATTAAGCTACAACTTTTATGTTTTATACATATTGAAATTCATTTCCTATCTTAATCTAAAAATTACTCGAAATTGGTTTGATGTCGTTACCACTACTGTTTGCATAGTCTCTAACCCTTATAGCTAACTTTGGATAGTTTATTTACCATTTTTAGTCGACAATTAAGTTGTATTACCATGTCTCACTAGAAGATAGGATGTTATATTATGTAGTGACTATTATTTAGTGGGTGTTTTAATAATATTCTAGTTGCATAAAAACTTACTTTTCATTAACATAATAATCCAAGTTTACCCACTAATATTCATAATATGTTTGCCATTAGTCAAAAGCTCATTTTAAGCCATTTTCTAGCTTAAAAACTTATTAATGACATGTTTGTTTATATGTTATTTTTATTTACTACGTTATATCAAAATGTTACTTTTTTAATAAGTACTTATTTTAAGTCAAAAGAAGAAAAGCTCCCCAACTAGGGTTGAGCACGGGTCGGATTCGGGGCGGGTTTCTTAAAATCCGTCCCCGCCCCGCGGCGGGTCGGGGTTTTCGGATCACGGATCGGGGAGGCTATATGCAAGTTTATCCGCGGGTTTTTTAATTTTTCTTTTTCAAATTTAAAAGCAAAAACAAATTAAAAGCAAAAAAATAGTCCACATTTAAATTCTTTCCATGCACCCCAAAATTGTCTCTAAAAACAAACAAATTAAAAAACATAAACAAATTACAATCAAATTTAAAAAAAAAATTCATTTTTAAACAATTTATTCAACATCTTGAACATCATCGACATCAACATCGTTTAAAATTGTCTCAAACGTTGAACCTTCCGGGTGATTTGAAGAACCTAAAATAAAGCATACATGAAATACTCATTTACTAACATGTAATGAAAAAGGTGCATTAAACTTAAATTAGAAGAAAAATATTAAGAAATGTTTATTACCTTTCAACTCCAATGCCATTCAGCGAGGCGGGTCGCGGGTTATTGATCAAAACCCGTCCCCGCCCCGAACCCGCTGTGGGTTTTAATTTTCAAACTCATCCCCGCCCCGAAACCCAACGGATCGGGAAAAATTATCCCCGCTCGATTCGGATCAGCGGATATCCCCAACGGGTCGGGGTACATGCTCAATCCTATCCCCAACGCCAACCCCGCCCCCCCCAACAAAAACAAACCCCAAACACACACACAAAAGATATTTTGTATAATAATTCTAAATGAAAAAAACATGCTTGTCGTTGGGTGAAAGAAATTCAATGAATGGAACTAGAATTTGAGCCATAGTTGAGATACAAAAACAAAACATATGGCAAAACTATAAATATTTATATAAATGGAATTACAAAATAGTAGTTATATTTGTTTTCAGAGAGTCAAATCAATTTTAATACCAACAAGCGATGGGTTGAAATCTGACGAGTCTTTGTATAGGGACAAAGCTTCTAATTACCGTGGACGAAGTGGGGATGGACCACTTGCTAGCCTATCCAAAGCAATGGGTGGTTGTGGACTATTTTCTTTTCAATTAAATTTTTTTTTGCAATGCAATTTAATTTGATTATTTATAATAAATCTTCTAACATTATAATAAAGAAAAGAAACATAGTTTTTTAGAAAACTAGTAGTATGATTTTTCAAGAAAATAGATATTTTATTCATAATAAATAGTTCAAATTAAAATATAAATTCACCATGTTACATGAATCGAAACATCTTAAATCTACCATACTCGGTGGCGATTCGGTCTAATATTTGACTTTTCTTGATCTTTTTTCAGCAATCAATGGCTAACACTTGATATTTGAATCTTTCAACAAATTTTATAATGTCAATTTTTTATTTATGCTAAAAGAAAAATCTGTATCTTATATTGCACATCTTTCTGGTAAATAAAATCACTCAAAACAACATAAGATAAATAAAATAATTCAATATATGGGAACTAAACTTCAATGAAGGAAAACAAAAGCATCTCATAAAAAGAAGAATAAAATCCTCAAAACATAAAGGATTAGATCTAAAATTTCGTCCAAATGACACAAATCTACATTTCATTCGGTAAAAACTAAACAAATAAAGAACAAGAAATGGGTAGCCAGCATGAAAAACTTACTGATCACTATCCATAATCTAAAGAAAAAGAGTGATTAGAATTTAGAAAGAAAGAAGGAAAAAAAAAAATCTAATCAACTAATTGTTTTTTTTTTTTTTTACAATAACCAATTAATTGTTAGCATCTAGAAACGGAAAAAATAAAACTGTATTTTTATTATGGATAAAATTGTTAAGTTTTAAAATCTTAAAAGGTGACAAATAAAATAGAAGTTAAGTTAGAAATATGAAAATAATTCCTATAAAATATAGTAGGGATATGCGGGACCGGTTCTTTGTAAGAACCTTATCCGATACCGATTGACCGGTTCCGCCAAAATGAGAAATCTTTCCTAGAATCACATGTTCAGTTCCGGTTTTGGTACGGTTCCTAATTTTTCGACTACAGTTCGATCCTCAGTTCTTTGATTATCGGTTCTTTAGTTCTGATTCCAGGTTCGTTTTCGGGAGAACTATATAATTTTTTAATCAAAATAAATCTTATATTTAAATTATTACTAATTTAGCCACTAAATTATTTTAAACTTGCAACATAAATAATAAATTCTAATAATAAAAATCAAAACTTAAACTTTAGATATTATATAACCAATAACATAACATTCCAACCTCATGATTCTCACTAGTAATAGTATTTAAAGTTCAAATTACATAGTTTGAAAATTTCATAATTGGTATATTGAGTCTATTATGCATTATATATAATATTATTTTATCATATATACTATTGTTATTTAATATATATTAGTATTATTTTTAATTATAACTGGTTCTTCCATATAGGTTCTGATTCAAACCTATTCCTTCAAGTTCCAGGTCCACGGTTCGATTCTTTTTAAGAACCTTTATCAATATCGTCTTTGATAATTTTTTGATTCCGGTCCCAGTTCGATTCTTATAAATAAAAGTTTTTCTTCGATTCCAATACTGATTCGGTATATTTCTTGGTTAAGGCTGGCCCCCAAAAATCATGCACACCCTGTAAAATATAGACATGTGAGTAATAGTTTAATAATTATGTAAACGCATAGGGGCCCAAGTATATTAATCTCTAATATAAATAATAAAATTTTAACATTAATTTGATTCAAAATTCATTAATGGAAGACGACTAAATTGAGTTTGTTTAATCATTAGTCCAAAAAAAAAAAAAACACATCTCTAAATTGAATGTCTTTTTTTGTGACATTTTTAAAAAATTCTATACACTACTAAACAAAACTAGACATTAGGGTGCTATATGCAATTTCGTTAAAATATTAAGGGGGCAAATTGAATATTCTTTAGGGGTGTTCAAATCGGATAATCCGATCCGATCCGAAATTTCGGATATCCGAAAAATCGGATCGGGGAAAATACCGATCCGAATCCGATTTTAATTATTTTTTATTTTTTTTATTACTTTTTTAAATTAAAAATCGGATATCCAGATATCCGATCCGATTTATCCGAAAATTTTCACTTTTTAATTTATTATTATTTTTTTAATTAAAAATCGGATCGGATATCCGAAAGTCAAAAATCTCCGATCCGAATCCGATCTGAAAATTTTCGGATATCCGATCCGAAATATCCGAAACTCTAAAAATCGGATCGGATATCCTATTTTTCAGATCGGATTAGGCGGATTGCAGATCGGATCGGATTATTTTGAACAGCCATAATATTCTTCCATTTATGTAAGCAATTTCCAATCAATTCAAACCTTATTTTTTAATAAGACAAATTATTATTTTGGTTTGTTAATGAAAAATATTGGTAATATTTGTATTTGTAGAAGTTGAAGTGAGTGGGTACAGCGGCATATGCAATGCCAAAACTGTACCGTTTCACATTAAAATGTTTGGCTGAATGTAGCTTTCCCTACTTTAGGAAGGATGGTTGGATGGGATGGGAAATTTTACGCACATTTTAATTCAATTTGTTTCTTTATTAATCGAATTGTCACAACTATGTATGATCCATCCCAATCCCAAACACCTTGCCCTCAGCAAATGCATGTTACACACTTTATTTTGGGATATATGTAAATTCGGTCTTATTTAAAAAAAAAAAATAGACACACAGCAGAATTAAAAAATGATGTTATTAAATTTTAAAAGTATTTTCGGTCATTTTATTAAAAAAAAAAATCATTGTACATTAGTTGTACAAAACCTGTAGTATTATTGTACAAAAACTGTACAATAATATAGTAGATATATAACAATTATATAATAATAGTATAAAAAATATACAATAAGTCTGAATTTTTTATGCTTGTACAAAAACAGTATAATAAATTTATAAAAATTATACAATAATTATATGTGCCTTATATTTTATTTGTGTTATTTTTAATTAAATAAATTAATAAAGTATCTTTTTTTTATAAAATTAATTAATTAAATATCCGATTTTACTCTAAATTAACATTTTAACTTTTTTTTTTGGACAATAAAACTCTTTTTTTAATTGTTAAAACTGTTTTCTTGATATATATATATATACTATTATTTTTTTTTTGGGTATGTGTCACATGTTTTCTGTGTCTCTTCTTCTCTTTACCATTTCTTTTCCAACAAGTAAATATCGGAAGCTCACTCTTCTTAACAAGTTAGCATTTAATTTATTCTAAATAAAGATATTTTTAAATTTTAGGTTATAGAGAAACAATACAAAAGAGAAATTGACGGAGGTTTTTAGAACTTTACTCAAATCTTAATCTCAGGTAAAAAAAAATTCAAATTCTAAATCAATAAACTATACAAAAGTTGAATTATATTCCGTTTGTGGCACATATAGAGTCCATTTTTACTTATGTGGCAACATAGAAAAAAAATAATTAAAATTATTTAGATCTTTTAATTTGAAACTATATTTTGTATATTTAATAATTAATTTATTACTATTATTATTATGATTATCACTATTATTCATCACAATTATGATTTTAACGCTTTTTATAGCTAACATATGTAGAGATGTAATTTGATTTGAAATATTACTGATCCATACTGTAATCCAAACCGAATTATTATTTGGACTGAAATTTTGAAATACAAAATTTGAAATGGAATGTAATTTGTAAAATTTTGGGATATGGAATATGAAACAAAATGTTATAATAAAATTCCGAATTCTAATCCCTGAAATTTTATTTTCATATTTAGATTTTTAATTATATAATTAAGAAATAATGATATGAAATGCATTTACTTATATTATAAAAAACAGAATATTCATATACTTTTAGATTATGAATTCCATTTGCTTAGTATTAGCAATTTAATTTTAAAACATGTTAATTAAGTATATTCAAACTTAAATGGTATTATTTCATGGATTTATTTAGTTATTTTCGTTTACTGTTTCAAGTTTTACATTTAATTTTAATTTTGATGACCATTTACTATATACATTTAAATTAAATAACATGAAATATAATTTTTTTAATATTTTATAATATAATATATTTTATATATGACTAAAAAATTTAGAATTACTGAATACCATACCAAATTTTAACGGAATGGTATAGAATGAAAATTTTAAACCAGAAAATTATTTGGAATGATATGAAATAAAATTTTGAATTCCAAAATATTTTGAAATGGAATTAGAATAGGGGTGATTCCATTCCATACCGAACAAATTACACCCTTAAACATATGTAGAATTCTATCTGTCACTCTTTTTTTACTATAAATATTACTTTTAGTAATTTGTTTATATTTCTTACAAAAATAAGAAAGGAGAAAAAAAATATCATAAACAAATAAATTCAAATAAGAGTTTCAAGCTACCATAAACTCAGTAGATCTTTCATTTCATCCATACTTTAAATTTCTACATACAGATGATATACAAGATTATTGAAGTGTGAGATAAAGAAACCAAGTAAAATTAATTAGCATTTTATTTTGTTATTAATTTATTATATATTTTGTATATTACTTTTGCTTTTTTTTTGCTATAGTTGATATTTTATAAATTTTAAGTTGAAGAAGCATTATAAACAAATTGAATAGGAGCAAACTTCAGCCAAGTTGGTTAAGGCGCTGAGCTTTTTCCGGCATAACCTGGGTTCGACTCCTACCTCCCCCACCCCTTAGATTAGGATAGATTTAGGGATTTCTATGTTAAAAAAAAAAAAAAACAAATTGAATATTTGTAGTTATATAATTCGTATAACTAAATGGACAATTGATATTTGTTATGATTGCGTTGATTTATTTACTTATTAAATGTTAAAAATAATTATTAGATTCTCTTAAAAAAAAATAATTATTAGATAATATAAAATTTTTAGGTACTCTGTTCCAAATTTTCTAACAACTTATTTTTTAATAATTATATACACATATAAACTCATAACTAACTTTGATTTTATTCTTTAAAAAAAATAACTTTAATTTTATTAAATATATTGATATTTCAAACCATATATTCTAATCCTACTTTTCAAATAAAAATTAAATAAATAATCTAAAATTTAAAATTATTTATATATATTAAAGTAATTAAGAAACAAATTTAAAATACTAATAATTTCAAATTACAAAATCATGGTATACTATATAGTATGAAAATATAAAATATGTCATTAATTAAATAAAATTAAAATTTACAGCATTGATAAAAATAAGATGACGTATAAATTATATAAAGTAAACTAAAATAAGAAAATTCAAACCGCTCAACTAGCTGGTATAGGACTAAGTAACTAATGCAGTAGATGTTTATATAGAATCTACCAAACATGGTGAAAAAGTAAGTTTAATCAACTTATGGACTGAATAAACATTGGCTTAAGTGATATGTTCTGCCATATGTTAATGTGTGTATATTTCACGGTTAAAACACATTGTTTTTCAATTTAGCATGAAACACACCGCATGAATTATCTTCAATTTCAAGCCCTTTCTCAAGCCTTTGAGTTTCAAAATTCGAACACGGCTCTACAACTCGTTACTAGTTTCAATAATTCATACTATGCATGTAAAAAAGTAAAAAATAGCTCACACGCGGACTTATAAATGAATGAGTGATAGACTCATCTTACACAAAACGGGTCTGTGCTAAAACTACATATCATTCAATTATAAATATATTACATTAGAGATTATTATTCGATGTATAATTATATTCTTAATAGTTTTCCCATATACTGGCAAAAAAAAAAAAAAAAGTAGTTTTCCCATATGCTAAGTATGCTCATGTTTTCATAAAAGAACACACCATTTTACTTAACATGAAACACACCGCATGATTTATCTTCACCCTCCAACTTGTTTTCAAGTTTCTTATGTATTATTTGATTCAAAACACACTTACATGCAAATATGATTTTCAAAAAGTTTAACTTCTTTAGGGTTATAGGGTGAGTTTAAAATATGAACTTCCCTTCCATCTTTCTTTAAATCACATTTCCCCTCTAACTTCCTCCAACCAAACACTTTAACTTCTATGGAAGTAGTTCCATAAAAATCCAACTTCCATTCCAACTTACCCTAACAAAACAATGGCTTAGTTTCAGACTTTGACCATAGCTCAACAACTCGTTATAAAGTCGCAACATAACCTAGTTGTAGGAATGTTGGCCATGGACCAAAGCTTTTGGATTTCAAACTTTGATCACAGCTCGACAACAAGTCACATGATATTTTTTTCAACTACCGGACAATCACCGATTTCATGCCAAACAAGGAAATATGAAAACCTCCAATGGAAAATTCTTCTTGCAACTCTAACAGAATCTTGATGGAAACTCAATGGCGTGGTTCGATGGCGACCGAAACTCCACCAATTAAATTTGGAAGAAGGAAGCAATTGAAAACGATCTGAAACATCATTTAAAAAAAAAAAAATTCTGAAACGTTGTACCATAAGCGTCGATAAAGCATAAAAGATTGTTGTTTTTTTATTTAACTTTTGGCATGTTCGATTTGATTTCCAAATAAGAAGAAGACCAAAAAATGCAAAACAGTATTTCATTTCTTGATTTTTTTAAAAAGGGCCAATAAAATTACATTGTAGTCCTTCTACCATTATTTTAACTGAAAAAATAGACGGATGAATATATTTGTCTAATAGATTTAAAATTTAAGGATATTTTTATCCACTAAAAAAAGATAGGAGGAAATGGTAGAATATGATAAAATATAGGAAGATTTTTGTAAATTTTTTTTTAATTTATTTAAACTTGTAAAGTATGAAATAACTTTGTATAAAAATTAATGTAATGAGTTGGAATGGATTTGCACTATTTTATGTTTAGCACTACTTTTTGTGTAATTTTAGTGATTTTGTGTTGGAAATGCTTAGCCTTAAGGTGAAATTAAATATTTAAAAAAAATTAGGTGAGGGAGGAAATAAAAATTAAAATATATTACTTCCAGTTTTTTTACTTCTTTATGTTTCTATTTATAGTAAGTTTTGTGATTGTTTATTATTATTTTTTATTGGTATTGGTGAAAAAATAAGGTTTATAAAAAATTAATAATTATTTATTATTATAATGTATTGGTATTGGTGATTTTTTAGTATTTATATTTTTAGGGTCTAAAAAAATAAAAAAATTTAGAGGTAGCAATAAGTTTTGTTTTGAACAAAGATTCCTGTATTTGTTGCTTTAGACCATACACAAAGTTGCTAAAATAAAAATGGACAAATGCAAATGGGTCCCACTGACTTTCTTCCACTGCTGCTCTTCATCTTCTTTTCCACGTGACTTGCTCACCCTCGCTCGCTCGCTCTGCATTTTTCACTGTCTCTCTCTCTCTCTATTTTTCCTGTTCTCTTTTCGCTTTTCCTCCGGCTTTTTTCCGCGATATTATTATTTTCGTCTTTCGTCTCCATATATAAAAACATTAACCTGCATGAAACTGTGTCGTATACCTTTTTTTTTAATAATAAAACCATTTTGAATAAAATTAATTATTTGAGTAGTATTTAAAAATTTAAAATTAAATTATTTATAAAATACTAAAAAATTTAAATTAATGAAATTATTATTTTATAAAAAAGTAATTCAACAAATGAAAATATCTTAAATAATATATCACAGTAAAAAATAATAAGTCAATTATATGGAAAAACAATATTGGACACAATTAAATAAAAAATAAAGTAATCAATTGGATCAAGAGGCACATACTGTGTGCAAATGCATCTTTCCGCCGCTACATTCTCCGTTAAAAGAAATTAGTCCAATTAATTATCTGAAAGTACACCAAAAAATATACCATATTTTTTTTCTCTTAAAAAACTATATTTTTTAATGTTAAAGATATTAGTAAATCTATAATTTAATTGAAATCACAATACCTTTATTTTGTAAAGACTGTCATGTTAATACATTGAATAAAAAAAAACTCTGCGTAAAAGTAACTCTAATTCGCAAATTTTCACATTATAGGTGATTTAATGTAATAAAATTAGTGTTAAATTATGTTATCTGTCCTTTAGTAAGAAAATAATAGAAAAATAAGCGAATGCAAAAAAAATTGAATATAATTTAATAAAAAACTTTTGTTTAAAATTATCATTTAAAATTAAAAGAGTAAATTTGAAAAATTATGTACATTGTGTAAAAGTAGTGCTCTTTGTGAGATAAAAATAAATAGAAGTAAATTAACTCTTTCTATGATGTATGTATAACTACCTTTTTTTTAAAACGTAGAACTACCGTTTTAACGGTTGAGAAATTGAAAATAACGCGTAAATATCTTTTCAAGTATTTTAGATTGTCAAATTAGCTGCTATTACTAAAATTTTAAAATATATATAATTTGATTTAATAAATTAGTGCTAAATTATATTACATCTATTCAAAAAGTGCGTTATATATATATAATATGACATTTTGCGAGATACAAATAAGAAATAACTGCAATACTTTTTTTTTAAACAAATCCAATTGTTTGGAATAACAAAGGAAGTTTATCTGCCACTTTGAAAATCTAGTAACTTTTCTTAGCCCTAACACAACACTACAATTCAAATGTTAAATTTTCTTACACTTAAAATTTGAGTAGTGTTCACATGTACTCCCATAGAAGATTAACAAATAGAAATCAAAACGCCACCCTCAAATGTTTGAGAATATATGTAAACTATGTATGAAGAAACCATAATCCTTTAGTAGCTAAGTGGAAAACCTATTGTGATACCACCCTTAGCTTATAGGTTTGAGCCCAACTTAGGACATTTTTATCATGGCCCCCAACTTGGTTTTAAAACGTCGATATTTAACGTATTGTCCTTTTGGTGAAAATGTGTAAAGGTGTGAGGAATGAAAAGCTTATATAATAAGAAAGATATTCCTTACAAATTGGTTTAATTTATTTTATTTATAAGATGAGTCCAACTTATTATAAACCTAAATTAACAATAAAATAATTTGACTAAATGAAGAATTGGCTAATAACTCTAGGTTTGCTAAAAAAAATAATAGCTTCTAGAGTATAGATTCTCAATATGGTATCAGAGCATGTCGAGCTATAATTAAACTCGAAGTATGAGGGTTGCTATACACTGATGGACCTGAGTTGGACCATCGATACTTGTCAAGTGGTGAAATCGCCACTTGAGATAAGGGTAAATGTGTGGAGAATCCCACATTAATTAAATAGAAAAGAAATGAAACGCGTATAGTAATGAATGTAAACCCTACCAATTGAATTTGACAGTTCAATTGACTAACGATTATTTTGGACCATATTCTCAACATGGTATTAGGGTTTGTCGAGTTGAGACTCCAACCAAACTTATAAGATGAGCCAACTAATAAAATGAATTTGATTAAATGATGAATTGACTAATAGTTTATAGGGTCCAAATTTTCAACAAAATGTTTTTTTTTTAATCGAGTTCTTAGTTGGCAACTAACACGTCTTAAATTTCATTTTACTTTTTACATATGGACCCTTAATGGATCAAAATATAATTTTTTAAACATGACTTTATATTCAACAACTAACAGAGACTAAATTGAAAAATTTCAATACAAAACTTAATATTCGTTTATTGTAGTGAACTGAGCAAATAACTATGCTAAATCAAATTCTTATTATGAAGAATTTGAATATGTTCTTACTTTTGATGAACAATGTACGGTTTAACTGAAAAATGTCAAAACCTTTTGGATCTCATTTTGGATCGATCGTAAAAAAAGCTAACGAACCCAACTAACATTTATATCAAAAGCTTGATCTCGAAATAATGAGTCAACCAATACTTTTTATTTTGATAGATATCCAGCGAAATGCGTTGAAAGTCAAGCCATCTACCTTATATTTTGAAATACCAATTAAAAAAAACATATCACAAACACATAAAAACAATGAAATAACCATGGCTAATAAAAAAAAGATCACAATGATTCAAACAATTAAAATGAAAAATATCAAATAAAAAATAAGAGATGACATTTTATGTATTTAAAACTGAATTAATTGTTTTACGAATCAAAATCAAATATTAATCACATATCGAATATTTCAATTTATTTATTTTACTAAAATGAATATAATAGTAAAAAAATAGAGGTAAGTAATTATTTTTAATTAATATAAATAAATTTAAGATCTATAGGGATAACTTTTATTTTTTTAAGAGATATTTTTTTGTTAATTACTATAAACTCTTGAAAAAACAAAAGCCTGAGCCTCGTGTGAATTTATCCCGAGAAAAAGCTGACATGATAAATTAACGATATGATACAATATGGGCGACAAGAGCTGTGTCGTTGCTACCAATGCATGGGTTGTGGTACCCTACCAACCCAGGCGCACGAAAGCTATCAGCGGTAGCTTGTACCTGAAAGGAGTGAAAAAAACTACACATACAAACATAATAAATTGTACCGTCGTTAACATGAGCCGGCATGCGAACACTACGCACCCCTACCCTTCTTTGCTTCCCTAACCCACTTCGCATCGTTAACAGCACGACAAAAGCCATTCCCATTCCCCTTAAAAACTGAATAGCTTTCTCACAAATGTCAATAAAATATTTTTTTTAAAAGATGCTCTTTAATACTAAGGTGTATTTTAAATGTGAAATTTATGTGTATTTAATATTATCAATTTATTTTTAAAATTTTTTTTAAGTAATATCTATATTTAATGGCGTATTGCGATTGACTAGATATTAAATTATAATTTTAATAAAAATATAAAAATTAAAATAAAAAATATTATATTGCAGACAAAAATTATAAATTGAATGTTAATATATAGACATTCATTCATATCTCTCTTAACACCTTTCTTTTTATTAGAAATATAAGCTAATAGAGGATTTTGCATTGGAAATGCTCTAGAGGCCCTACTAACATATCCTCTATGTTGCATGGAAACGGGAACACACGAAACGGGAAAACAATAATTTTAAAAATCTAGGAACAGAAATGTGGGAGAATGCATAAATATAAAAAATATTGGGACAAAATAATTAATATTAAAAATATTATATAAAATGATTATTTAAAAATATATTAATATTATGGACTAGATTACCAATAATTAATAAATTTTTCATATAAAATTAACTTTTCTAAAAATTATAAAATCCGTAATTCATGAATAGTGTTGTTTGAGTAGATTTGAAGAATTAATTAATTTATTTTAAAAAAAATTTATACTTTTAATGATTAATATTTAGTCTTTTAAACTTTTATAGTCTTAATTTAATGTTTATAATTATTAATATTTTTATTTTTTTAAAATAATATGTATAATTTTTAAATAGTTTATAGTATTATTCAAAATTAATATATAAATAATTATTCTTGGTGATATTTTTATTTGAAAAAATTTAACCTAATAATTTAGAAAATATTATATACATATTTCATATTAATTATTTATTTTGTTAAATTATTTATTATTTTATTTTTTAATATATATAATTTGTCTGTTTAATTTTAAACTCTGATTTCGTTCCCAGAGGATAGCGTGTCCAACATGAAAATGGATTTTCAATTTCCTAATTTACAAAAATTTAATGAAAACGTAGAATTTGAATTTTCGTAATTTTCAATTTCAAAATAGAGAAATTTGGATAGTGAGAAGTTTCCCTGCAACGCAACACAGGTTATCCTTAAACAGAAAAGGGGGACGCCGTTAATGACGAAAGCCACCTTTATTAATTAACCATGATCGTGTCGCTTTTATCTGGTCCAGATTGAAGTATACCGGCTATAAAGGTTGAAGCAACCGGTGAATGCCGGTTATAAAGACTGGTTAAAAATTGACCGCGGTTGAAATGATTGCACCCATTTTTGACCACTCTGGTTAAGTCTCGACCCTTTACACAGACAAGAATGATAGAAAAGAGAGAGACAAGAAATTGAGGAAGAGAGGAGAGATAAAGAAGAAGATAGAGAGGCCACTGTGTAACTGCTTAGCTCTGCTATAGCTACAGGTGAAGTAGAAGGGAAGGAAGAGAGATTTATCCTTTTCCTGGTTGCAGAAGAGAGAAGAAGAAAAAGAAAGTGAGTAGAGGAAGAAAATTGAAGCAAATTTGATTGTTGAATCGGGAAATTTATTGGTGTAACAATTGGTTGTGGTTTTCTTTTGGCTTCTCTGTTTATAAGTTTGTAGGGAAAGAGACATAAGAGGTAGAAAGCTAGAAATGGTTGATTAGAGAGGCAAGTTCTTGGTTGATATGAGTTAGAGCATTTAATTTGAGGAATTAAATGAGAGATCTGTGTTGAACGAAGGTAGATTTATGGATTCTTCGGAGATTTCAATGAAAGGTAACAGTGGAAACGTTAGAGGAGATAGCTTTTCTCCTGGTTATGGCGAACCTAACGACCCAAGGAACGCCATGGACGGACAGAAAGGTAACGTTACTCGTCAGCCTTCAGCGAAAGGTATAATTCCTACAGAATTTGACAACTTTTCGGGAATTTCATGTGATCTAGATAATTTATTTTAACATTTCCCGTGTTTTGCTATATGTTTCCTTACTCCATGGTGGCGCGTGTGGTGCAGACGCTGAAACGGCGTTGTATACGGAGCTGTGGCATGCCTGTGCTGGTCCTTTGGTAACTGTTCCTCGTGAAGGAGAGCGCGTGTTTTATTTTCCTCAGGGACACATCGAACAGGTTGGTTCCTTCTATCTTATATAGTATTATACAATTATAATTTTCCAGTGGATTTGCCTTCTATCGTATCTCTTTGCATTTCCGTAAATTTAATTTGTTGACTTTCGAGATTCATGGCGTCTACTTTAGTTTATGGGGTTTCTGGTTGCTGCTGTAAAGCTTAAAGTAGGATTTATGAATTTTAGAACATATTTTAGCATACAGCGTTGTTGCTGTTTTAGAAATTAATTTGTTTGTCATTCATGGGTTAGGTTGAAGCGTCAACAAATCAGGTGGCTGACCAGCAGATGCCGGTGTATGATCTTCCATCCAAGATCCTGTGTCGTGTTATCAACGTCCATTTGAAGGTAGGTTGGTATTTCGGTTTCCTTTAGGAGGGTTTTCTGAACCTGTGCTTATACTTGGTTTTGCCATTGCTAACTGTAGGCTGAGCCAGACACGGATGAGGTGTATGCTCAAGTTACCCTGGTTCCTGAGCCTTTAGTAAGTGGGTTTTTGTTGCGAGTCACTGTAATGTGGTCTTTACCTAATTGATATTGAGTTTGGAACTGGAATCTGATAGTTTAATGTTTTCTTTATTTCAGCAAGATGAAAATACTACCGGCAAGCAGCCTCCCCCAACTCCTCCTCCGCGATTTCATGTGCATTCGTTTTGTAAAACTTTGACTGCATCGGACACTAGCACTCATGGTGGGTTTTCTGTGCTTAGAAGACATGCTGATGAATGTCTACCACCTCTGGTTAGTAATTCTGTTCATAAACTGTGATACCTGTCTTCCTTAAATTCATTTGTTTTTATTTGAACGTGCCATCCTAACTCAATAATAAATTGGCGGTGTACAATAATAGGATATGTCAAGGCAGCCACCGACTCAGGAATTGGTTGCTAAGGATTTGCATGGGAATGAATGGCGGTTTCGGCATATCTTTCGAGGTAACTATCAAATACTTAATATAAGAAGCTTTGTTGAGGGCTTTACTTTAGTTATGTTGTGTTCATCTGGTTCTAATCATGATTTTTACTCGTAAATTTCAAAAAATTTTGTCGCTATAGAAATTGCATTGTAAGTATATGTTTAGAGTGATGTATGGATTCTTGCAGCTTTTGGGTTCTATATTTGGTTAATTTATTCAATAATGTTAAACAACAGGTCAACCACGTAGACACTTGCTTCAAAGTGGATGGAGTGTGTTTGTTAGCTCCAAAAGACTTGTTGCTGGAGATGCCTTTATATTTTTAAGGTTTGCCCCTTCTTTTATAGTTGATTTCCTTGTTCTTTTTTTTTTTTTTTAACATTTGAACAAGGGTTTTCACTCTTTTAGGAGTGATGTTGTATTGATTATATTGATGTTTTGTTTTGGTGTAGAGGTGAGAACGGAGAACTTAGAGTTGGGGTCAGACGAGCAATGAGGCAACAGGGGAATGTCCCATCATCTGTCATATCCAGTCACAGCATGCACCTGGGTGTGCTTGCTACTGCATGGCATGCAGTTTCAACTGGAACCATGTTCACTGTTTATTATAAGCCAAGGTATGTAGTACATGCAAGTCATAGGAAGTTATTGTCAGGTTGTGGAATTTATCATTTGATGAGTTGTATACAATATAAAGTTAATGAAACACATTTTGAAAGGGATGTAGCAGTTTACTGCCTCTTCATATTTGCCTTAATATGCTCTTATAAATGTGTTAAATCCAGGACAAGCCCATCTGAGTTTATTGTTCCATTTGATCGGTACATGGAGTCTGTCAAGAACAATTATTCTATAGGAATGAGGTTTAAAATGAGATTTGAAGGTGAAGAAGCTCCGGAGCAAAGGTGTGGTTCATGCTTTTGAGGTTTTCTGGTGGAAGTGATGACTATGTTATCTTTAGTTTGTGTTGTAGTTATCAATTTGGTCATCGTCCTCAATTTTCTTGTTGCAGATTTACTGGTACAATTGTTGGAATTGAAGATGCTGATACTAAAAGGTGGCCAGAATCTAAATGGAGATGCCTTAAGGTAGTATTCTAATTATCAGGACACGCCATCTAATTGAATATGCATTAAGTGCTGAATGGAGTTTCAAATGTCACTTACAGGTGAGGTGGGATGAAACGTCTGCTATACCTCGTCCAGAGAGGGTTTCTCCATGGAGCATAGAGCCAGCATTGGCTCCTCCAGCGCTAAATTCCCTTCCGGTTCCCAGACCTAAAAGACCTCGCAACATGGTTCCTTCATCTCCGGACTCTGCTGTTCTTACAAAAGAAGGTAGTGTTACTTGTTTTCTTGTGCACTTTGTAAATAAATTTATTGTAGGTTCATGAGTTTGAACTTGATTGCAATTGATGGGTTAGGTTCGTCCAAAGTAACTGCAGACCCTACACTGCCAACTGGGTATTCAAGGGTCTTGCAAGGTCAAGAATTCTCGACCTTGAGAACTAATTTTGCTGAGAGCAATGAATCTGACACTGCTGAAAAGTCGGTCATGTGGCCATCTTGTGTAGATGATGAGAAAATTGATGTGGTGTCTGCTTCAAGAAGACATGGACCAGAGAGTTGGATGCCCTCTGGGAGGCAGGAGCCAACCTACACGGATTTGTTATCAGGTTTTGGCACAAATGTAGACTCCAGCCGTGGTTTTGGGGCGTCCTTTGTTGATAATGCTTCAACAGCTGCTGGTAGAAAACTTGTTTTGGATCCGGAAGGCAAGTTTAACTTGCTTCACAGTCCGTGGTCTCTAATATCATCAGGTCTCTCGCCAAAGTTATCAGACTCTAATATGAAGGTTACATTACAAGGTCGTGATGTGCCTTATCAGGCTCGGGGAAATATCAGATGCAGTGCTTTTAGTGAGTATCCCATGCTCAATGGTCATAGGATGGAACAGTCTCATGGAAACTGGTTGATGCCACCCCCACAAACATCTCATTTTGATAATCATGCTCATGCGAGAGAACCAGTGCCAAAACCTTCATTGGTTCCTGAGCATGAGACGGGCAAGTCTGCTGAAGGGAATTGTAAGCTTTTTGGCATCTCTTTGTTTAGTAATCCAGTCACAACAGAGCCAGCTACCTCAAATAGAAACATGGTTAACGAGACCCTGAATCATACACATTCATCAAATCAGCATTTGCGCGTATTGGAATCGGATCAGAGGCCAGAACAATCCAAGGGTTGTAAAATGGCCGATGACAGCGAACATGAGAAACAATTTCAAGCCAGTACATTGCACACGAGGGACAATCAAGCCAAGGCTCCAAGTGGTTCAACAAGAAGTTGTACTAAGGTATGTTTCCGGTTTACTTTTATCTTTAAATATCATGAATAATGTTAGCTTGGCAAAATTATTATATATGCTTAAGTTTTGTTTGAAATTTTCAGGTTCACAAGCAGGGTATTGCACTGGGCAGGTCTGTTGATCTTACCAAGTTCAACAACTATGATGAGTTGATTACTGAGTTGGATAGGTTGTTTGAATTTGACGGGGAACTCCTCGCACCAAAAAAGAATTGGCTGATAGTGTATACAGATGATGAAGGCGACATGATGCTGGTTGGAGATGATCCCTGGCAGTAAGTAGTATTCTGCAATATTTGGGGTTATTATTTGTGATTTTCACGCTCTATATGCATTGATTTCCTTTATATTATATAATAAATCAGGGAATTTGTTGGGATGGTTCGAAAGATTTTCATCTACACGAGAGAGGAGGTGCAGAAGATGAATCCAGGGACTTTGAATTCAAAGGGAGACGAGAATTTGTTGGAGGTAGATGGTGCGGATGCAAAAGAAGTCAAACGTCTGCCACTTCCTTCTGCGCGTAGCACTGCGAATTGTTAGGTAATTTTCTTTATTTTCTACTTGAAAGAGATACCTATAAAGTCTCTAAAATTCTTTTTTTTTCCTCATTCGCCCCTAACACTTGTGAATCTGTCTTTTTATTGGTCAGGTTTTCAAAACGAGGTAGCAAGTCAAGGCAAGGGGTGCTATACGCCAATTTCAGTTGATCGATTAGGGGGTGTGAAGTCTTACCTCTTTTAAGACGCAAGCTTGTGGGCATATGGAAATATATGGCAAGATTGTTATATATATTTATAATATATATATACACCCAATTTTGGACATTTTAATGGAGTTAGCATTATTGGTGTCCAGTTATACATATAAATATTATATATAATTATAATCTATATACCCCTATCCTGAGCAAGGCTATAGTAGCCTTGCTTTTTTCAAAACCACTCACCCATACTGTTGTTCTTTGTACATATCTTTCTTTTCCCTCCTCTCCTCTCCTCTCCTCTCCTCTTCGCTCACCTTGTAATGTAAGTAAAGCATACACGTCATCTTAATGGGTTTTTTGGCCAGGCCAACAATTTTCTAATGTTAATTTTGTTGCTTTTCCATATTTATTATTAGTCATTGTGCTCTCTAGTGTTGGAACTTTTCATTTATTGGATGCATCTGTACTAGGTTTTGTCGTCACATTCTAATGTGGGTTGCAAATATTAGCTGTAAACTATTTGTTTTTAAAATTTTATTTTTCATTTAAAATGTGTGTACGAATGGTAAGAAGTGAGTGGCTATGGTAAGTAGTGGTTGTGGCTATGAACCCCAGTAAGAGAGAGGATTTTAGTACTAGTAATGAAATTTATCCTCTTTAGCATGTGGGCTGTTCTCTTTGGTGGGGTGTCACATTGATGAAGAATGATGGGGGGGAACATTTTGTGCCCACTCCCTTGAGATAAGGTTTCACGGAACCGGCCAATCCTTCTGCGGTTTACTTTATTTTCAACTTTGGGCATTTCTGTAACTCACTTTTACTAGTATTTGCAATTTAATTACTCTAGATTTTAGATAAACTAAATACTATATGAAGTTTTAGTTATTTTTCTTATGCTTTTAAGTGTAAAAAGGGTGAAAAGTAAAGTGGTGTTGTAAAATGGTTAATTTCGCTCTATTTTTTTAATTTTATAAAAAAAAGAAAAGGTTAACTATAAAACATTTAGGTGACTATAATACATTTAGTTAATTTGTTCCAGTTATTTTGTTCTCATTTTTTTTTTCCTTTCATATATGTAATAGATGTTCTTTAGTTAACTATAAAATATAAACATAGTATAAACTATTCTTGAAACTGAGGACATGAAAAATACTCTCTTTATGAGAGACAAACTTCAGGAATGTAATTTTTTTTCATTTTGCTCTAAAATGCCTTCGGATATAAGTTGCTAACAAATTTTATTTGAAGAATTTGAGTTAATTGCACTCGTCAATACCCTATGAGAAGAATCTTTTCGAGGAAAAAGATTGTTATTAAAAAATCTGTTAAATTTAATTTGGATGGTCTTTTCGGCCGTCTTAAAATATCTTTGGGGGCAATATGGTAGGTAGTGGGAAAAAGATAGATAAATATGAAGATCTGTAGCTCTATTAATGTCTGTTGTAAGTCAATTGACGCGAAAAATTCAGGATTAAGGAAATTGAAAGTTGCGTGTTTATTCTACTCCACGGGGAGATACGATACGTGTCTAAAGCTGAGTGTAAATTTGAGAAAGTGGAAGTCTATAGTGTAGACTATGACTATAGGCATGAGGTGGAGAAACGAAAATGCATAAGCGAGAGAAGAAAGTTGAAAAAGCATAAAGCATATAGCTATAAATACAATGACATTTCGAAAATTACATTACAGGAAAAACAAAAGTTATAAGTCCGACAAACAAACTATTAATACGATTCTTCCCTCAATCATATTACATTCTACTCCTCTGACTTCAAACTTCAAATATTCTCATTCCTTTTAACCCCAAATAATTGTCGGCATTTTCTTAATAATATATTCTTAAAAGTACAAAATTAAAAAAAAAAAATGAAAGTCACTAATATGATTAACAATTTATTTAAAATATTAATTTAGTAAAAGTAACATTGTCGAAAGCATTAATTTTATGTGAAAAAACTTAGTTCCCCTATAATATTAGCATTTTGTCTCTATATTTTATAAATATAAATTATTTAACTTATGCATTTTATATTTATTTAGTTAAAACGTGATTCCAACAAAGATTTTAAGAACACGTACGATTCTTGAAAATTTTGGACGAAATATTGTATAAACTAATAAAATATACTTATAAATTTGGACGAAAAGACGTTTGAACTATATATATATGAACTAAGTAATTATATTTATAAAATACACAAACAAAATGCTATATTTTACAAAATTAAGGGACTCAATTGAAATCGTTTTAACGGCAAAATGAGCACTTAAATACGTCGCTTGCTAAATTAGGAGTTTTTGGGGTTCGTTATTGAACATAAAAGGAAATTCGTAAATTTATACACAAGAAATGAGAAAAGGTTGGGAAGCAATCAAAATCAAGCGGATCAACTGTCATTTCCAACTCACTAATCCTAAGTTAGATAAAAATAAATTCAGCAGCAAGAAATGGCCACTTTTGGGTCAAAGCATTTGGAAAATATTATGCGTCCTTTTTTTGACAAATATTTTTTCATTACTTTGTTGGCTCAAATGAATATACTCATCAACAATGAATAATAATTATTTATTAATCCAATTCTATCGAAAATGCCATTTCTGTTTAAAAATTGCCTGTCTGATTCTTAATCAACACAAAATATCCAAGGACACCACTGTAGTAAAAAGGGACTTTTTCATTTAACCAAAAAAAAAAAAAGCAAGCTCAAAAGAATAGAAAACTACAGAATTCTGATCCTTGCAAAAGCAAAAAAAAAACTACTGTTAGTATACTTCAAATTTAATTGCTATTACAAAAGGATCAATTGCAGTGAGGCTACATCACGCCATGGAAGCCGGCTGAATCCAGTAATACTGCTTTTATTTGCTCTGGATGAACATCTTGCCCTTCTGTGCATTGCTGCTCATAATATAAACAAACAATTCTATTACTTTAGGCAATTTAGTCATTTTAGTATGCAATTTTACTGTTTTTTTTTTTTTTTGAAAATTAAGCATTTCTTAATTCTTGTGCAAAAACAAAGTTTGATCATTTCAAGTGGAACAAAGGGTGTATATAATCAAGATTCCCTGAATCACGCAGGAAATTGAATTGTTTGACTTGTCAAATACCTTGTCCTAACCCTGATCTTTAGGCTGTTTGCTTGACTTGACTCAATGCAGAAATTAGGATAAAAATGAATGAAGAAGATGTACCTCAGCTCGGAAGATATCCATGGCAAAACCATTGAAACAACTGATGACAGCTTGCTGGATGTCTAGGCCGAGATTATCCAGAGCCCTCATGGTGGAGAGCAGGAGACCTGGTCTGCGCCCGCAGAACATATGGATGTTTACAGCTCTTCCTTCTCTCATTCTCACTTCAACCTGTTATTTACAAAGACAGCCAAACTGCATCGTTGAAATTCCTAATTTATCTTTTTCGAGGGAAGCATTCAGAAATTTTGAACATCAAACTAAATTTTTGCTAATCCAGAAGAAATAAATGAAGATGGCATCAAAAACAAGTTTCCTGCATCTGAAAGCAAAAAGCAGACCATCACCAGTTTGCAAGGTCCCTGCTTAGGATTCGCTTCAAAAATTTTGAAATGACAAGCATGATATTTCAAGTTTGTGGTCCATTTACTTATTCAGGGGAAGAGTATTGGACATTAAAATGGAAAGGTCCTTCAACATTTATTTCATAAGCAGAAACTAAATATCATGGAAGAGAAAAATATACCCTAGCGCCTTGACTATTAGGGCTTGGTAGTGAGCTCGGGCAAAGCTTATCCTTGATACGGCTGGGAAGGGCTGCTGGAGTGGGCGTCAAAGGGTGAAAGCTTGTGGTGGGTGTCAAGGAAGAGCCAGGAGTTGACTCCAATTCGTTATGTAGGTCATTGATCCTTTGGAGAAGTTCCTTCAAGTACTCAATTGCATCCCCGAGAATGGATGCTCTATCCATCTGTCAGCACAATAACAATGCAACTCATATCAGTAACAAAGCACAGCAGAAAATTTTTAAGACATAGGAATTTAGCTTGGAAACTGGGATAGTCCTTTTCTAAAGCTTGGTTGTGAGAGAAATAGCAGATGTAATCAACTTAATTTGTGAAAAGTATCTTTAGAGAAAACAAAAAACCTTGATCATATTAGAAAATCACATAGAATCTTATAAGGGTCCAAGCTAGCAAAGTTAATTGGTTA
Organism: Croton laevigatus; assembly: GCA_949640765.1. Classification (NCBI taxonomy): domain Eukaryota; kingdom Viridiplantae; phylum Streptophyta; class Magnoliopsida; order Malpighiales; family Euphorbiaceae; genus Croton; species Croton laevigatus. The sequence continues at coordinate 14,894 of CATIWJ010054034.1, read as the reverse complement.
CTATTAGCCTTTTTAACATCATTAAGCCCAAATAAACTCATCCAGAAATATTTTACTCTCCTACCTTAGCCTTAGCAGAAACTTACCCTCATAAATTTCAAATAGAATGATCGTCTCAGTAAGTCGGACACTGGATTAAATCAATTTTCTGATTTTATTTCAATAATTCAATATCAAAACTAAAAAACAGAAAACATTTTGAGGTAAAAATCACTTAGCAGGTGTGAGCTAGTCTTAAATAAGCTCAAAAAAGCTGTGCCTATAATATAATACAGAAATACATATTCTCATTGGTGGGACATAAACAGTGGCAAGAAATTCATCATATTGAAAATGAAGCAAAACTTAATAGAACAAGTGTGTGCAAGATCGACCATATTACCCTGACCCTTCGTCTTTCCTCAAGCACCTGTATTGGATACTTGATACTCAGACAAGGGTGACCCTTGGAGAGCTTAGACACTCAATTAAGACCAAAAAGCAAAACCTTTCAGGAAATTGCTGATTCTGATGCTTGGATATGGTTTCATTTCTAACACCCATACCGGAGTTGGGCAATAGAGATGGTCAATGGTCATGACAAGCAAACAAATCATATAATGAGAGATGACTATAAACAATTAGAAAGTTTATAGGAACATGAAACTTCAAAGAGTAAAAAAACATATGCAAAATGGAATACAAAATGTTAGTATTTGCCCATGCTTTCTTGAAAATACTAAATAAAAGACACCAACAGATAATGCAACTATTTTATAATATAATCCTTCAGATGGCTTGTTATGACACAAAAGATAATAGTGAAAGTAAAGAACTATTGATATATCACATATCCATGCGAGAGAAATTAATTCAACCATTTTATTAATGTTCCAACATGCTTCACAAAATATGAACAAATTCCAAATTCCAAAAGAACTACGCAGATATGCATACATAGAGATTGAATGATCAAAAGAATCTGAAAAAAAAAAAAACCCACTTGAATTCACAAGAAAATTGTGGAGAAGTGAACAAACTCGTACCTTGCTAATCTTTGGCACTACAGACCTAAGCATATATAGCCTATCATTGAGCTTCTTTCGACGCCTTCTTTCTGCCATCAAGTTTTTAGCAGGAAGCCCTTTCTTCTTCCCCTTCTGATCACCTCCGCCGCCAGTTACACTGCTATTTGCATTAGAGCTATTCCCTCCATTTTTACCAATCTCCTCCAATTTAGTAGTCTCTGTTAATTCATCAGAATCATAATTCAGACCCGACCCATCTAGACTTACATCTTCAAAAGTATCATCTACATTACTAAATTTTCTCTTTTTCTCACTCTCTTCACCTAGCTGACTCAATTCTCTCTTCCCTTTATTGATCTCAATCCCACTCAAAGACCCTAAATTCGACCCATTATCACCCAAATTTTTCCTCAAAGCTGCTCTCTTTTGAAACAAAGTAGGCTGTGCACCCATTGAAGGGAACGTTTCAAGAGGCCTTAACAACTTAGACCTATTCAAAAATAGAAAATTTCCTGAACTATCATCAAAACCCCTAAATCCTGTAAACCCAGGACACGTTTCAGGCAATTGAAGCATCCGGGTAGTAGTAAAGGACGGATCAGAGAATAAATTCGAAGTGCTAATAGGATTATTTGAGCTCATATCAGTAAAGCTGCCAAGAACTCCACCTTCCCTATTTAGTAAAGATGAAGCATTCGCTGTTGTTGTAGTTGTAGTAGTAACCTGGTTATCAAGAAACCCAATTTCACCCAAATCGAACCCATGCTCTAAAGGGTTACTAGAAACAACATTAAGAAGTGAAGATAAGGTGGGTTTTGGATGCATAAAGTAGTGAACTTGAGAAGGGTCGAGATTATTGAAAACGGCAGAGGTCGGCGAGCAAGAAGAGGAGGAATCCACAGAATGAAGCAAAAGATTATCTGGGTCACCGAGATTTGGTGAAAATGCGATATCTCTTATACTATCCTGATGATTTTGGATACTAGTGTTAGCAACATACCAGTCATCTTCAGGCTCGAGCATGGATTTGAAAGTAGAAAGGGAACCCATATCAGGTTTAGTCTGAATAACAGTAGAGGTACTGTTAATGGTGTTGTTGGTTGTGGAGTCCTGAGCTTCTTTATCATCTATCCAGACAGCGCCGTTAAGTCCAGACAGCATTTTCACTTTAATGGATTTTTTTTCTGTTAGAAATTTTTCTCTGGAAAGTGAAGGAAGCAAAACAAATTGTCGAAAAAGAAAAGGAAGGGAAAGGAGTTAAAGGGGAAAAAGAAGACGTTGCCCAAGGGAAAGGGAAATGGCTTTTTTTGAGGCTTTTATTGTAAGAGGCAGAACAGAAGAAGAAGAAGAAGAAAATGTCTGATTATAGAGAAGGATTTGACACGCTTCTCTTTCTAACGTTACACTAATCACTACGCGGTTCCTGCTTCTATTTTCATTCTCCCTTTTTCACTTTTTTTTTTTTTTTTAAATTTTCCTTCATTTTCTTTTTTCCTGGATAAATTAAACATTACTTCCACACATTTACGCAACAAATATTTAGAGGTAATCAATTTTCATCAATTGGCGGCGTTGTTGCTCTTAATGGTTTTGCTTACCTCGAGTTCCAATTAGATTGTATTATCGGAAATTGAATGGTTAAATAAAAATTATGACCAATTTCATTAGCATGAAGTAAAATTTGTATTGTAGGGCTAGTTGCATGTAATTATTTGATTTAAGTTTATAACTTTTCAATTCCATGCATAATCTGTTTCAAAAAAAATTCCATGCATAAGGGAATTATGATTAGAAAATAAGGAATTTAAATTTTTTTTTAAAACCAGCTAGTTATTATGTTTATCAACAACTTTTCAAATAGATTTTAACGTTATCATTTGTTAAAATCTTAAATATTATTTTATATGTGTTTGGTTAAATAACTTTTAGGATAGTTTTTAAATTACAAATAATTATTCAAACATCTTAACATCATTTAAATATTTAAAATTACCGAACAAATCCTTATACTTAGTGTATCAAATTATTTATACATCAAACCAATAAGAATTTAGTAGTATGATAAAAATTCTCATTTAGCATACGAAATACTTTTATACATCAAATCAATCAGCCCTTACAATATTTAATCCTTTATTACTTAGCATATTATTGTGAATACACTCATTTAATGATTTTCTAAATTTCCTATTGTTTGGTGTACAATACACAAAGAGTAAGCAATTACTAGTATTTTCTTAAAAAACAATGAAATAGTAATAAGGTTTTAGTGATATTGCAATAATTTAGTATATAGATATTAATTAGTTGGGGTAAGCAAGTGGGTACGGATAAAATGATTAATTCGAGTAAAACGGGTTGGATAATTTAGGTAAAATATGTAATTCGGGTAAAATAGGTAAATAATTCGGGTAATTCGGACAATAATCGGATAACATGCTTTTTGCTCGAATTACCCGTTTTGCCTGAATAAAAGAAACGTTGCTTTACTTGCGCCTAAATTGACGTTGTTTTTAGAGTTATACTAAACCTAAGCCTATCTATTTTTACTTGCTGGTTCTATTTTTTATGTTGTGAATTGATTCATGAGTTCTAAGAGGGAGTTTTGTGTCGCATCATTGCAGAGACGGAGATGATTTTCAAATTGATGCATTTCCAATTTCTATGAATAGTAACAGTGTAAACATAGTATTTCGAGTACATGGACCAAATGTAACTATACCTTTTAATTGTTACAGTGTAGATAGATTTAGTTTGCTTTTATTGCACATTTGAGTTTTACTTATTCTCAACTTAATTTTTAATTTGGTAAATTCTGGTAATTCGAGTAAAAATTTTAATTCGAGCAAAACGGATAAAGAAAAAAAATTCAAAAATATGCTAATTTAGATAAGGATCGGTAAAAAATTAGCTGATCTGCTTCGATGCTCACCCTTATGTATTAGATGGTCTCATGCACTACCTAAGTTAATTTTTCTTTTTTTTTTTTTACAAAAAACTTTCAATTTATTCAATTATTTTCGGTTATAAGAATAAGGTAAGTTAATATGTAGTAGGGTATGTTAAAAAAAAAAAAAAATTAGCAAAGGCTTAGATTGATGGGTTCATGTGGGTTTACATTAACTCACTAAATTAAAATTTTCATTTGTTCGGGAAAAAATAATCCCATATATAATTTTTTATTAATAAAAAATGATATCACCTCTATTAAAATAAATTGAATACAGAGAAAGTATACTATTTTTCATATAACATTCTGCTATTTTTGGTGTATTTTGTTTAAATTTTACGTTCATAATTTCATTAATTCCAAACTGTCAAATTATCCCTTATTCCATACCTCCACATTCTCTATTTTATTGAAAATTTGATGGAAGAAATGATTCTGACAATGTACGGTAGGGTGGACCCAATGAGATGTGACACATGGGCAAACTTAGCAAAAGAAAAGAAGATGCATGCCTTATAATTAATTACCAAAACTAGATCAATATATCTCCTTTCGAAAACAGTTAAAGTTGAAGTCTCCACCAAATCGTACTTTATATTGGGACTCTTTTTAGTCTTTCATGGGTACATCATTTTCTAATATTTTTAGTCCCTTCTAATTAGAGCACTCGTTGGAGCCTAATACTTCTTAGAGTAACTCATACTGAACTCAATTGATTATAGATTTACATGCTTAGCAACAAAATTGAACCACATTCATTCAATTCCGTTTAAAACTAAAAATGAGAAATAAAAATTATGATATTATTTTTTTTTTCAATTAGTCAAATTGAAAATTAAACCGAAAAAAGTAAGAAACAATTTTCTTTCAAAAAAGGAAAGTAAGAAATTATTCGTTATTAATTCGTAACGATTTAAGAACTGAATGATTATCAAATTAGGCCAGTTTGATTGGATTTTCGATGTTGACCAAATCTTTCTTAACCCTATCGCTAATCATTAAGTTACCAAATAGAAAATCTTATTTCTAATCATTCGTATAATGGAAACAGCTTTAATAGTATAAGGGTTAATTATAATTTACTCTTTGAGTTTTTGGTATATTAACTATTTAATTTCCCAATTTTAATACTATATTTTTTTAGTTTCTCTGTTTTGTTATTGTTAGACATTTTAATTTAGTTCTTTTATCCAAAATTCCATTAAATCCATACAGATGCATGTAAATGACTAATAGAATGGATAGAGAACTTAATTAAATGGCAAAAATGTCCTCCCACACATCATCTTTAAGAATCAAAATGAAACTTTCACCATCTTTTGATCTTTAACCTCCAAGCAAAAGGATTAAAATGAACTTCTCCGCACAAAATTCAATTTTCGATTCTAGCAAAAAAATGGAGCAAGTGAGTATACTAATCGAAACTTTTACATGAGGAGTCGGAATCAAATCTTAGGTTTCCATAAGGTCACCAAAAATCATTGTAAATGTAACATATATGTGAACAATTAAAAGTGTGTTTTTTTAGGGTAAAAAGTATTTTTTTTAAAAAGGGGAACAACTTGCAAACACTACTTGAATATTGTTGATTTTCTCAGGGTTAATTTGGGTTTGAAATTACAAATTGCATACTGCTTGCTTAAAATATATATATATATATATATATGATTTTTGTTAGTAAATATCATTTTAATATAGATATAGACTAACGCACCCGAATATAAAAAGGGATTCGAATTCACGCATTTGAATGAAAAGACAGCTATTTACAAACTCGACTGGCCCCAACCACTATTAGTAAATATCATAATATAAAATTTAATTTTATATAAAATTTAATTTTAAGTGTATATATATATATATATATTAAGTTTGGTAATTAGAAAAATAACATATTTTTTATAATAAAAAAATTAGAAAAATATATATTTTTCTTAGATATATAATATATATTTTACGATAGAAAATAAAAGTTCCCTATGTGCTATATGCTATCTATTAAAATTGTTGGTATGAGACTAGCCAAAAAACCCTAACATCTCGAAATTAGCCACAACCACTACTCATATTGTATCAATCGATCGAAAAAACTACTTCGATCGCGATTCAATTTCACCCAATTGAAGACAAAGAAGAAGTTTTTAATACTCTATCCTACTCAATAGAAACCATTAGTAATGTTTATTAGTTTCAGTTATGCAATAAATTTATTTTTGACCAAATTGTTTCATTGATTAAAGTTAAGTAGCCAAATTCAAAATCATATTCATATACTTAAAGTACGAGCTAAAGGATGTAATTCGTCAAATACATTATGGGTTACCAATAAGAAATGAATTATGAAATGATTGTATTAGATTAAAATTGACTGTTGTATCATATCATAATCTTCCAATTTTGTTAAGAAAATGCTAGACGCTATAGATCAATGCCACTTCTAGGGTTTCTGTAGTTTTAACATCTCCCCTTTTCTTCTTCTTTGATAATAATAAAAGGTTCTAGGATTAAAAAAAATCACATCTACACACATTCTGAAGAGAAAATACCAATTTTTTGTTTTATTTCGCAGAAAGAAAACTGGAGAAATTTGAAGTTACAATTTTATAAAATAAAATATTTATTTTTGTTTGTATAATTTATTATATTATACAGAAACAAATAAAAAATTTTCATTATTACTTTTTCTCTATTGCAAAAATATTAATATCTACTTCTGTCACTAAACTTCTATTTATTTAGTGCTTGGATGACTTTATATACCGCGTACAGGTTAGAAGTTCTTATTATACAAATACATATGCTAAATTATATTATATATACAAGGTTAATTAAATTTTAAAAATTATAATTTATTATAAAATGATTTTACATCTAAAACAAATTAATTACATAATTCGAACCTTGTTCAGTTTTGGGTTTTATTTTCATGACATTTGTTGGGAATGAAAATGTTGGATTCAAATTATCTTGCATAATCTAGAATCTTATCTTGATTTTTTCACAACCAATATAGAATTTTATCTTGTCTATTAACAGTTTTTCTAAATATAAAAGAAACTAAAATAAAATTAACTAGTTAATGAAAAAATGTATTTATTTATGTAATAATAATATAAAAATAGTTGGGAGGAAGTGGGAAGTAGAAAAATAGGGAGAGAAGCCAAGTATCTCGTGAAACCTTTTACTTCACCGCACCTAATACCCAATCAATACCTTAACTTTTCTGTCTCTAAAATCTTTTCTTTTGGGATTTGGGTTTGGTTCCTCTTCTCATCGGTTACTAACTTCCCCATTTCTACACTTGTCTATTACACTCTTCCTTTTGCATCCCTTAATCATTCAGTAACCGCCCTCAGCTTTTTTTATTTTTCAGCTAACCCATAATCAACTTAATTAATAATAACCTTAATATAAGTGAAAAAGTGATTAGTGTAATGATAAACACTTCCCACTATAGCACTATAGTTCCTTGTTCGATTCACATTAATCCCTTTTCCACTTTATATATATATATAAACACATCATTAGCTTTTGGTACTCCGAAATTTAATCTATACCACATAACAATATTACATTATGTGGCCAATTTAGCACCAAAGGAGCACGGCCTCCCATCATATAGCTTATAAGATAGGATTATCTTATATATAGTCTGCAGTAAATATTCGGCGTAATAATTTCTTTATTAATAGAAACACTCCACACTAATCCCTCTCCCAGCTTCTTATGTACATACTCAAACATGTTACTAGCATGTGACACTAGGAAATTTAATATTAACTATATAAAAATTTTATATTTTGTCAGCAATTTGAAGCAAAAGGAGCATTGTTAGTGCCTCCTATCGTATAGTGTATAGAAAATATTATCTTGTTATATAGTTTCATAGTTAATGTGCGGTTCATTGGTCTCTTTATTAACAAAAAGTAAAAAAACAAAAAATTCATGAATTGAAATAGTAACTTCAAATAAAAATAAACAACTTAAATTTGAAGAAGTTTCACAGTAGGTGGCAGCACAGCAGATTGAGTTGAGTTCAAGTTTAGGAAGATGATGGATAATTGGGAGAGGGAGGGAGGAGGCAAGTGGAAGAAAAAAAGGACCACATTTAAAGTGGAATTAATGAGAAATGAATCAAATGTTGACAAACAAGAATCTTAAATAAGTTGCAGCTCAGCTGGGCTGTGTTTGGATATCTTTAACTTTCTCTTGCAAACCCCGTGAATACGGGACATCGAAAATTGCCCTTGATTTTGGGTTACCCCACCCTGCCATTATACTACTACAATATCTTCCTTTTTTTTTTTTTTGAAATAACTACTACAATATCTTTCTATATGTGCCTTACATATATTTTTTCCCCATTTTTCCAATTATTATTTAGACTCTCTCCAAATAAATGAATTCCATAAAATTTATTTGAAATTCTATTTTATCATGTTTATAAGTAAAAAAAAAGTTAAATTTGAAATTTAAATTAATCATTTTGAAGTTATTAAATTTATTGCATTAAAAAAAAGTTATTAAATTTATTTGTAAATAAATTTGATTTAAAATTTATTTACAAATAAATATTTGGACTCTAATTCATTCATTTCAAAGTGGAAATTAGAATTTGGTGCCATGTTTTATAAAGAGAAACAAGTTTGAAGTGCGTGCCAATTGTTGTTATATTTCATCCTTGAATATTGAATTTTTTTTAATAAAAAATAATGTATAAGGATTTTAAGCATAATGTTTCAATATAATTGTTATATTTAAATCTAAATTTTGAAAACTTATACTACATCCGTTCCTAATTTATTGAGACTTTAGAGCAAAATCTAGTTCCTAAATAAGTAAGACTTTTGGTAATTTTTTATTGAATTTGGACGAATATGCCATTTGTTTTGTAGTGGATGCAATTTGTTTTTAGTGTATATGGAATCCACTTTTTATATTAAATGAATGAGAGTAGTTACTTTTTAGAGTAGAATGAAAATAAAATTAAAGGGAAAAATGAAAGATTAATAGTAAAAATTTCAATTAATAAAAAATAAAGAACGGAGGTAATATAATATTTTTTTTTCTAATTTCAAAAACTACAGGCAAATTTTAGGAGAATTGAGGAATTTAGATGAATATTCTTACAAAACTTGAGAAGCATACATATGATAAACTTTAAAACTGAAAATAAATTATTTAGGTTCTATAATTAGTATATAATCCAGCGTCATGCTGACATTCCAAACTAGTTAGCAAAGATGATTCTTCTTTTATTAGGTAGGAGAGGCTAATAATGTTTAAGGATATAGTTTTGAGCTATATAATACTGTTCGAGCATCCAGAACGTTGGTGAGTTTTAATCTCAATTTATATAGACAATATCTCTGAAAAAAAGTGATATGGCATAAGTTAAATTTTGAGACCCTCCTATTGGCCAAAAAAAAACACTCTCATCTTTAATAATAAATCTCATTATCAATTTTATTAGTGGCTCTGAATAATGGAAATTGTATAAGTAATATCAGACTCTCTACTCATCAAATTTTACATGTGTAACTCAAATTAAAGGATTCAATTTTAGTTTTTTGATCTCTATTTCAATTTTTTTTTTTTTCAAATGGTTGTGATGAATATACTTGTTTAGAGTCTCGCCGGAGTCTAAAAAATTGAGATTTACTCAAAGAGTACCGTTGTTGATATGTTCTTAGTTTATCATTTTTTGGGGTGAAATTCACTAAATTATTAGTGATTAATTTAGTGGTTAATTGAAATTGAATATGAAACCTCACACTTTTTACAATTTATTGTAGAAATACTACTACTTAATTGAAGGATTACGAATAATTATATTATGAAAATTAAATTTGTAGGACTCCACTATGAAAGAGCCCTTGTAAACAGCCTACGCCAAGCCAAAAGTCAGAATATGGCTTCATTTTTGGCCTAGCCCTAAGGGATCCAGGAAGTTCCAGGGTTGCAAGAATCTCGGAACCTTTCAGGGCACACATTCTCACACCATTCCCTATGAAAGATCTTGCACCACACAGGAAACCAAATTCAAACACAAGTTGTTCATTGGTACAGTGAGCGCGTGAAACACACCTTTCATGCTTTTTCTTGTTTTTCTTGCTTTCTTGCCTATGGGAAAATCAAAGATTCATTTTGGCTGCAATAAATTGATAATAGATCGAAGAAACAGAAAGATATAATCGGGAACGGATAGAGTCGATTGATTGAATCAAGTTCTCAAGGGCAAATCGAAAAATGTTATTGTTGGTTTCTGCTTAGATAAATAGAGAGCATTTTTAGGGCTAGGGCATTTTATGTTGGATGGTCTTGGCCCATAGAGTTTGCATAATTTAGAGAAGCCTCTCGAGGGCTTAGATTTTTATGAAAGAAAATAAATCGACAAAGCTAATTTCAGATTTTATATTACAAATTATATATGTGATGACAATTTCTTTTTGTTTGATTATTATTTCTTTGGGAAAGGCTGGTCTAAAAATATGTTGTATACAATTTAGAAAAAAACTAATTAAGGATACTATGATAATATATACTAGATAAACAAAGATTAAAATAGTCTAAATAATTAAAAATTATGCAAATGATTGGTTTAATATATGAAAACACTCCATACACCGGATTTCCTTTTCTAAAATATCTAAAGCTCTTACGTAAATGATCTTTAATTTGAGTTAGAATGGATAAGTGGATGAATATCATATAAAATGATCTTTTGGATAAGAGGATGAATATCATATAAAATAATTTCCATGTGTACAAAGGCTGCTTATTGCATCTAATTAAAGTTTAGGTAAGTGATGAAAGTACATATCACATGTAATAGTAATATGAGCTCAGACACAGACACGAGTTCAAGAAATTGCCAAGTGTTATATATTACCTATATACAATCTCTCTTAAAAACTGTATTTACTGTTAAACTTTTGGTAAACTCTTGGATTCAACCACATGGATGATGGAGTGTTAGCAGCCTGAGCTGAGCTAAGTTTTATGGATGTTATGTTGATTTCTTTTGTTTACTTATGACTGGCATACATATTATAATTTACTCTTTTATTTACTATTTCTATTATTTCCAAGCCTTTTGTATATCTTTTTTGGAATCAAGCCTTCTGTATATTTAAAGTTGGGGAATGATGATTGATAAGTCTATATGCTTGAATGTTATTTGATGCTGTTGATGTTTAATATGCAATGTTTGCTTTATATGTTGCTATAGCGGATGTCGGAAATGATAAAAAAAAAATGATAAAAGGAAATAAAATGAAAATATATTAATTATATTACTAATCGAGTAAAGAATATGAAATGATACTTGTGTGCATATTATATTTGAGTTGGTTGAGGCGTGATTACGAGTGTGACACTTTTATGTGCATTTTAACTTGTGGAGTAGAGATTATGTATGTGAAATGATATTTTGGCAGAGGAGAGGACATTCTCGATATTTTGCAGCGATGTGCTATTAATGGCTTAAGTCATATTAGGAGTTTTTTATGACACAAGGAATTTACTACGCAATGTAATTGCTTATATATTTATAGACCTTTTTGTAGGTTCTTGATACGAGGCTCAGTTCTTTTTTTTTGATAGAGTCGAGCTTGAGTTGGTTGGTAGAGTTTAATAGTTTTGTATTTATTTAGAAGATTTTCTACTTGTATGAAACTTTATTATAGCTTATATTTTATATTTAAAGAATTTTGAGTTAGTGAATTTTATGTTATTTTTTTTATATTATTTAGTAAAAATCTTAAGATATGTGGGGTTGAACTTCAAATTGATAGCAATTGAATCTGCAGCTCTTTAGCTAATATCTTATCTTGAATCTGCAGCTCTTTCGCTAAAAACTGAAAAAGCTCCAGACAGCTAAAAAACACACAAAAACAGTTTCCACGAAGAAGCCATTTTCCTTTGCCTGTCCCCGTATACGACAATCATGTTTCCAAACATTTCTCAGAAGTGACAATTATTTGTTTCAAACAATAATTGTCACTTTACATAATATCTTTTCTCACTATGTAGCATTTCTTGTAGTCAATATGCTTTCCCTGAATTTCTATATATGCTTTCCTTGCTTCACATCCTGTTGTTGTTAGTTCGGCCCTAAGTTGTTTTCTTCGCGGACAAAAATTAACCCAAAAAAAAAAAAAAAACTACTCTCTCTATTTAATTTACATAAAGAATTAGAGGAACAGCCATTTTTTAAACCATACAAATACGAATAAATTTTCATTAATATCATTATAGTAGAATCTATAGAGAGAGAAATCAATTTGATTTTATAATTAATTTGTTAATGTCAAATTTTATTAATTTCATTATAATAATTTTATGTTATTTTCATTGCAATTAAATTAAATTAATATAATATTAAAAATGATTTAACAAAATTTACTGTTTATCCTTAATGAATTTTATTTTATTTATTTATTTTGATATTCAAAATTAATGGAATATGTATTTGATAAAGTTTATAACTTTAGGTTAAGTATGTTGGTACACTACAGATAACCACAAAACTATGAAGAGGAGATTATGTTACCCAAGATACTCTTTAAAAAAAAAAAGGGACATTTTTCATTGGAAAAATTAAATAATTTAATTAGATTAAACTAAATAAAGAATTAAGCAAATTAAGTTCAGGAACATTTATCTCTCAAAAAGTAAAAAAGAACTTGAGGGACATATATATCAACTTATACAAATCCAAGTTTGTAAGATTTTCATGTGGAGTCTTTAATTATTGGTTTGGATGTGGGTTTTTAATAGATCAATTCTCAAAACAAATAGGGTTGTGTGATTAAATTTACATTATTGAAAAAAAAAAAGAAAAAGGGAAAAAAAAAAAAAACCGATATCTATTACAGTGGCAAGAGATAACCGGTGTGGCGTTGCCATATGCTTGGAAATGGGTCGCCTATCCAAAACTGGGTCCTACCTAAGCATTGGGCTGATTTCGCTGGACTTTCGGTAGGAAAAATAATTGAAATACATGTGGATGGGCATTGGATGGGTGGAGCAGGGCCGGGATACATTTTTTATTCCCATCCCATATATATAATTTATTCTTCATCTCTTCTCCGCATGGAATAAATTTTCCCCATCCATTTTCGTAGGGTTTCTCAATTTCTATTTCAATTTTTTTTTTAAAAAAATAATATTAATTTTATTTAATTATTAGATCACAAAATATAAAAATAATACTTTTAATTTATATATTATAAACTAATAAAAATGATATATTAATAATCCATAGAATTTAAAATAATTATTAATAAATTCACATTCATTTTTCCTATTAAAAAAAAATTTAATATCTCAAAATTAAAAAAAAAATTATTTCTTCTTATTACAGCATTATCTCCTCAAATAGCTTACTCACAAGATTTAACCTACTATTCAAATAATTCAAATATAAGTATAATAATTTTTTTTGATATTAGTATTCAGTCCATAACTAGTCTTGTGAGCACATTAATGTTTTCAAGGTTTTAAGATGAAGCCTATCTTCTTAGTCGAATTCTAGATCGAAAAATTTTCACTTGATGCAATTAATGATTAAAATAATAATAATAAATTGCGACATAATATTTTGACAAACATACTTTCATAGTTAGCAATTGAGAGACAACATCAATAGAATATCGTGGAGGACTTGAGTTTTTTGCTTTAGTAGCTTGGTTTTGTTAATGAATAAAAATATAATTGATTTTAGGGTTATTAGATTGTTGAGTGCCTTTTGGTTTCCAATTCAATTACTAATTTTTTTTTTTAATTTTTTTAAGAAAAGATCATAAAATAAAATTATTCATTAAGAAAATATATAATATATATGGAACTTTCTATATTAATTAAATTAGCTTTTAATTAATTAATAGAAAATTTAATTTTTTTAAATTATTTAATATACCAATTATTATAATATTATTTTAATTCATTTACTATTATAATATATTAAAATATTATATATTAGCGGATCCCTATGAAATCAGGAATGGGGAATCTACGGGGCGGGGAGTATAAAATCTATCCCCACCCCATTTTCGCTAATGGAAAAAAATTATGCCTCATCCCCGGTCTTATGGGGAAAAATAATATCTCGTTTCCTCCCTATTTAGGTCGGATTCCCACGGGAAATGGAGAATTTCCGTCCCATGCCCATTCCTAGAAATATACAACGTCTCACTTTTGATTTTTTTTTTTCAAGTTCACAGATCCCTTTTAACTTTTTTGGACATAAGTAGACTTTTTCAATAAAAATGGACAACTATAATCTTTTATAATATTATTTTGGACAAAAATTATCCTCCTTAATTTTTACCATATGGTTATACGTTTTAACTGTTAAATAAAACAATTTTTTTTACAATTTTAAATTTATAGACTATTTTTTTTATGAATTTCAAATTTACGTTTTATTTCTTTTTTTTTCTCTTTCTATTTTTCTTTTTGGTTCTCTTCTTTCTCACGAATCTTTGTCTCTCTTCAGTTCACTATGGTTGCCTCTTCGATTTTCTTCAAGTTCTTGTTTGATTGCTTGGATTATAATGAAGGAATAGATTGTTGAAGAACTCAAAGGAGCTTGCGGTTTACTAATTGTCTTTGAATTGACCGCACTGCTCTTTGGAGAGAATAACGATTCCTACACCAAATAGGCAAGAATTGATGCTGGATAGTTTTTCAGGCGAAATTCAAATTTATCTTGCTTATTCTTAATATTATATTGGCTATTTGTATGAGTTATTCGTTGTCGTATTGAGTTTCCAACATGGATATTTATGAAATTTTTTTATTAACTTGCAATAATAGTTTAAACTTAGATAAGTTAACAGTATTTTATAGACTTGTACTTTTGATAAGACCTTTAGTCAATATGTTGATAAATGGATTAAATTAATAATATTGAACCTTGAGATTGATTGGAT